>MU760464.1:30150-55233 GCA_026770625.1 Nicotiana glauca
ATAACAAGAATTTATCCTACAAAAGGTTCTATCAAAACTCTAGATAACAAATTAGCTATTCATAATAGTATGTAAAACTACAATACTAAAAGTCATAACCAACAATGAAAAAATAGGAAGAGGAAGGAAAAACTCGTAGAAGAATTCTCCGCCTTGCTCCTATTGTGTCTCTACCTCCTTAGGTCGAATCTGTGTTAAAAATTAGTCTCTCCCGCCTCCTTAGGTCTAAATTATGTCAAAAGTGTGTCCAACCTCTTAAAATATCATTTTTCTATGTACATATACCAAGTAGGGTCAGACCCAAAAAATTATAGCAAAAAAGGACAATATTTCATGTCTGGACTGTCGCGGCCGTGGTCAACCGCGGTACGGACGCGGTACATTGCAAGGCTGTTGCCTCAGCCGCCTTAGGTCCGTGGTTGCGGTTTCGACCGCATTTTTTACCCTGTTCCGTTTGAGATTTGGAAAAAATGCAAAACATGAAAGTTGTAGACCTTTGAATTAGCTTTTCAACCATATATTGTAGAGCCTAAATTTTGTTCTGAGCAAAAAGTTATATGCATTTTACTAGACAGTGCGCAATATGCCTACTCGGCTTAATTCATTGGGCTTTTACTCATACTTCAAAGATTTAAATCACTTGAATTCATTTCATAACATCTTCATAGCTCGGAATCACTCCTACAAAGCATAAAACACACTGTTAATGCAAAGCACTAGCGATTAAAGTGCAAACTCAACTAAAGTACAGTAACTTAGAGTGTAATAATCGACTAAAATACGTAATTATTGCCTATTATCAAGTAACCATCCATCAATTTAGATGCAAACCAAGCTTTCCACCAAGATGTCCTTACTTGGAATAAAGAATTTTTGGAGATATATTCATTAAAAAATGAAAGCTTCTTGCTCGATTGAATGGAATCCAATCATCCATTCATTATCCCACGACTTGTTTCTTACAAAATCTAGAGATCCAACTCACAAATGAATATAGTAGTATTTTTATGTTAGAAGAAGACTTTTGGAAGTTAAGATCTAAAATTAATTGACTAAATGACGGATACGCTAACACAAAGTTCTTCCACATGACGTTCTTACAAAGATGTAGACGAAATCGAATAACCGCTCTTAGCATAGGCAACTAGTGCTTCGATCCAATATAAATCCAAAATTCTATCCTCCGGTACTACAATACTCTATTCACTACAGAACATGCCTTTTCCGATCGTCTTTACTCTCATGTTTATAATAGTTGCTTATGTCTTGCTGATCAAAGCTACTTTATCCTCCCATATCAAGGATATTGAAATTACTCAAGCCCTCTCCTCCTTTAAACCGCTCAATCCCAAGGACCAAATGGCTTACACCTGTATTTTTTTCAACATTACTGGTCAGAAGTGGGTTCTAATGTTACTGCTTTTTCTCACAAAGTCTTTGCAGATAATACCATACCTCCTGAAATAAATAAAACATATTTATGCCTAATACCCAAGATTAAAAAAATGTTGTCTCAATTGCTCAATTCCGAATGATCAGCCTTTACAACACTATTTATAAGTTAATTACAAAAAATTTAGTCAATCGGCTCAAGCCCCTCTTACATAAAATTATAGGAACCAATCAATCCACTTGTCAACAAGGAAAGCACACTTCAAACAACTCAATCATTGTCTAAGAAATTCTCACACATTTTTGCACAACACAGGGTAAACAGAGCCACATGCTTCTAAAACTAGATCCAGAAAAAGCCTTTGACAGGTTAGAATGGTCCTTCATACATCGTACACTCTATTTTTAATATTCCACCCTCAATAATTACTCTAATCATGTCCTGCATAAAGTCTAACTCAACCTCAATACTGATAAATAGCACAAGAACAAAAAAAATTCAACTGTCTCAAGGTATTCTCCAAGGCGATCCCCTGGCGAAAATAATTTTTTATTATGTGTATGGAAATGCACTCGCATAGAATCTCCACATCGGTAGACTATCTTCTCTGGAAGCCTATTAAAATTTCACGAAATGGACCTAAACTCTCACATCTTTTCTTTCATGAGGACATCACTCTCCTCTTTAAAGTAACTAATAAAAGTTGACATACTAATTGACACGCTTAATCACTTTAACACAATCTCATGCCAGAAAATAAAATTTCAAAAGTCAAAGATTTTTTTTTCTCAAAGAATTGTACAGACAATAATAAGGCCTATGTGCTCTCATACTTTAGCATGTCTAAAGGGATAACCATCAGCAAATACTTTCCCATGTTCATCAAGCGATCACAAAAACCCGACTTTCAATTTCTCCTTGACAATTTCAAAGCTCGCCTTGCTGGATGGAAGACTAAGTTTCTATCCTTAGCAGGGAGAACAACTCTAATAAAATTCACGTTTAACAACCTTCTTAATCATGTAATGCAATGCATTTCTATTCCCAAATCCATATTAAATAAAAGAGCAATATTAGTAAAACTTTCTTTGGGGCAGTACTTCTGTAAAAAAGAAACTCCATCTAATCCAATGGGAAAAAAATAACCACCCCTCACGAGCTTCGAGGATTAGGTACACAAAGAATGTCTCTTAAAAATAATGCTCTACATGCTATTCTCTCATGGCGGCTATTCCATACACCAACTGTACTTTGGACAACAACACTACTTCACAAATACTTTTTTACAAATTCTTCCCCTAAAACTCATTTCCTGTAATGACCGACCAGTATTTTTGAGAGTATTAGCTCTGATCTCCTATTTATTACTTTCTCTATTTCATGTTATTGTTATGTGACTTGTCGAGTAAGTCGGTTTGGGTTCGGAGAGTTTTCAAAATGAATTGAGACACTTAGTCTCAAGGTTGGAAGCTTAAGTTAAAATGGTTTGTTAGATATTGACTTATGTGTAAATGACTCGGAATGGAGTTTCGATGGTTCCATTAGCTCTGTATGGTGATTTTGGTCTTTAGAGGATGTCTGGATTGTGATTTGGAGGTCCGTAGTTGAATTAGACTTGAAATAGCGAAAGTTAGATTTTTGGGAAGTTTGACCGGTAGTGGACCATTTGATATTGGGATCGGATTCCAATTCTGGAAGTTGGATAATATCTAATGTGACTTGTGTGCAAAATTTGAGGTCTATCGGACATGATTTGATAGGTTTCGGCTTCATTTGTAAAAGTTGGAATTTCCTTAGTTCATTAAACTTGAATTGGGGTGAGATTAGTGTTTTTGATGTTGTTTGATGTGATTTTGAGAGCTTGACTAAGTGTGTATGATATTTTAGGATTTATTGGTATTTTTGGTTGAGGTCTCGGGGGCCTCGAGTGTGATTCGAACCTTGTTCGGCACATTTCGGGATTTGATAGGAATTCTGAAGTTTGGTGGTTTTTCCCAGTTCTGATGTCCTTCTACGCATTTGCGATGATCTTCCAACGTTCGTATAGAGTAGTCTGGGCCTTGCTGAGTTCGCAAAATAGGCCACGCGTTCACGAAGGCTCAGGTCCTTGTGCACTTCGATCACGGGAGGGGAGTTGCGTTTGCGAAGAGGAAAGGCAGCTAGATATTAAGTAGTATCTTGTTTACATCTCGAATGAGTTATTCCATCATGTGTGGCCCTCATGTTTAGTCTAATCTCACGTGTATGCGTGTTTCATCTCTCAGTTGTAGTTTGGATAGCATGCTTGGTTGAATTACCTGTTTTTCCTTGATTCTGTATTTGTTCTTTAACTGTAGGATTTCCTTACTTGTAACATTTTTGTTGTGTTTATTGCGTGTTGACTTTCGTAAATCTTGTTGTGAGGATTGGTTAGTTGTAGCAAGAGGTTTCTACCGTGCCGTTGTGAGTTACTTTTGGGACATCGAGGTGGTACCTCGAGAGCGCCCCGGTTGCATAATTACTTTTGGGGCTATGAGGCGGTACGTCGGGAGCACCCTTGTTGCATATTTACTTTTGGGACTACGAGGCGGTACCTCATGTCACGACCCAAACCCCGCACTGGTCATGATGGCGCCTCTCGTAAAGACAAGGCCAGCCAACTAACCCAACTCGTCTCTTTCAAAATAGTTAAGCATAAATGAACAGCAAAAATATAACTTAATGATATTAATTAACGAAATTACAACCCAACACAGCCCTAATCGGGGTATCACAAGTCACGAGCATATATAAGAATACGATTCCACTTTACAAGTCTAGAAATACACTAAACAGGAATAATGAATAACATAGAAAGACAGTAATGCTGCGAACGCTGGCAGTCACCTCGCTAAACCTCTACAACTCTGCCTCCACGCAGCCAATACCTGCTACCGGGTGAATAAATACCTGCAACAGCACGCAAGGTGTAGGGAGTAAAGTGAGTACTCCAACTCAGTGAGTAATAAAGGTAAATAACAGCTGAGCAATAAGAAATCACGTAAAGCAACCAACAGGCTGTATAGAGCCGGGTACAATTCTCTGAGAAAACAGTGAAAACTGTGAAATCTTTAGAAATATCTTGGCTCAGTTTAAATCTCTTTTGAAAATGATCCTTTCAACAGTTACGAGATGATTTCAAAATAGTTAGTGCTGATAAGCACAGAAAAATCTGCCCTCGGGCATAAATACCACGGTATAACAGGTAAAAAGGCAAATAAATATGCAGGATGCACACATAAAAGTTCGCCCTTCGGGCAACATCTCAAAATAGTACCAGCCCCTCAGGCTCAATATCAATCGCTCAAAACAGTATCAGCCCCTCGGGCACAGTATCAGTCACTCAGAATAGTATCAGCCCCTCGGGCTCAGTATCATATCACATGGGTACCCGCGCTCACTGAGGGTGTACAGAATCCGGGAGGGGTCCCTTACGGCCCAAGCGCAATATCAAGCCACCTCGTGGTATATAAACAAGGCCTGAAAGCCTTCTCATATCACACTCAAGGCCTGAAAGCCTCCTCACAATACACTCGAGGCTTGGAAGCCTCCTCACATCACTCAACATATCCTCACATATGGCCCTCGGCCTCACTCAGTCCAGAAAACATCATAAGCCCCTCGGGCATCAATAAAATAGTAGTGCTCAGCCCAAACAACAGTGGAAATATCATTTAAGCCTCAAAGTTCAATTAAAACGGCTAAGTTGTAAAACAGTATAATCAACAGGACTGAGTTCAAGTAGTATATCAAATAGTGAGGAAAGAGTGATAAAATTCCCCGACGAGTTCAAATATTAGCACAGGCCCAACTATGGCAATCAGCCCAAATCATGATAATAACAAATATGTTCCAGTCAAACACGCGGTAAAATTATCAATCGGGACGGACCAAGTCACAATCCCCAACGGTGCTCTACCCCACGCTCGCTATTCGGCGTGTAAGTCACCTCAATATAGCACTACGATGTGCAATCCAGGGTTTCAAACCCTCAGGATATCATTTACAATTATTACTCACCTCGAATCGGTGAAATCTCTAGGTCGCGACATCTTTGCCCCTCAAATAGGCCTCCACGCGCGTCAAATCTATCCAAAATCAGAACGAATACATCACAATAGGCTAAGGGAAAATAACCCAATCGAAAAGAATCAAAAATTACGAAATTTGCAAAACCCGAGCCCCGGGCCCACTTCTCAAAAATCAGAAAATTTAACATCAAAAGATTCCTTATCTCCTCGCGAGTTCGTACATACCAAAAGTTCTCAAATCCGACCTCAAATGGCCCTTCAAATCCCTAAATTATGTTTCAAAATTCCAAGCCCTAGTTCTTCAATTGTTGGCTTAATTTCCATGAATTTATAGGTGGATTTCACAATAAGAACGAGTTTTAAGTTTAAAAATCTTACCTCCAGTCGATTATCCTTGAATCCCTCTTCAATTTCCTTCAAAAAGCTCTCAAAAAGATCAACAATGGAGTGAATGAGCCCCAAAATCGCGGATGAAATGTTTTAAAACATTCTGCCCAGGTCCTGTAGATCCTTCATCGCGTTCGCGGCTACTGCCTCGCGAACGCGAAGCACAATATTTAATTTCCCAATATTAACCCTATACGAACGCGAGATTCACCTCGCGAACGCTATGCTTCAGCTTTCCTCTCCTACGCGAACGCGACAGAACACTTGCGAACGCATAGCACAATTCCACTTCAAATCCATTGACTCGAATCCTTTTACGCTAATGCGTATAAGAACCCGCGAACGCGATGCACTAAGATCACACCTTTTCGCGAATGCGATGCCTACTTCGCAAACTCGAAGGCAAATTTCACACCCACCTCCGCCTACTCTTCGCGAACGCGAGAACACTAATGCGAACGCAAAGAGATAAATTGCTGCAACTGCTGGGACAATATTTCTGCAACTTTTCAACATAGAATATAACTCGAAAGACCATCCGAAACTCACCCGAGGCCCCCGGAACCTCAACCAAAAGCACCTACACATCCTAAAACCTCGTTCAAACTTGTTCCAATCATCTAAACACATCAAACAACACCGAAAACCATCAATTTACATCGGATTCAAGCCTAAGTTCTTCTAAAACTTCCGAAACACGCATTTGATCAAAAAACCAACCAAATGACGTCCGAATGACCTGAAATTTAGCACACACATCACAAATCTCATAACGAAGCTACAGCAACTCTCGAAATTCCATTCTGGCTCCCGAATCAAAATCTCACCTATCAACCGGAAATCCCCAAAATGCTAAGTTCGCCAATTCCAGCCTAATTCTACACCGGACTTCCAAAACCAATTCCGATCATGCTCCTAAGTCATAAATCACCCTGAGAAGCTAACCAAATCATAAAAACTCCGATCCGAGCTCGTATACAAATAAGTCAACTCTTGGTCAAACCTTTCAAATTCCAAGCTTTCAACTGAAACTGTTCTTTCAAATTCATTCCAAATTTTCCGAAAACCAAAACAAACAATCTACATTAGTCATAATACATAACACGGGGCAATTCATGCCTGAGAACTAGCTATCAAGGCGCAAAATCTCAAAACGACCAGTCGGGTCGTTACATCCTCCCCCACTTAAATACACATTCGTCCTCGAACGTACCCAGAGTTGTTCTAAAAGCAAACCAACCGTTGAATAACCTTACCATGCATATACCCGGGGGTGATCCCATGTCACCCTATCTCATATAGGTCCGATAACACATTGTAACTGAGATTTCACCATCCAATCTAGCCCATAGGCCATAGAACCACATTGCACTTTCCGAAATCATACACAAGGTCAGAACCTCACATCTATACATCAGAATAAGCCCGAACCATCGGTAATAACTCATACCTGCAACCTTAGGTGCAATCACATGATATACCACATAACCCAAACACTCGAAACGATAACTTCTATTCACAGCAGCTGCACACAACACCCGAATACTAGTAGAAAACCGCTTATCAACTAAGTTCTTATTCCACATCTTCACATACTGCCAATGATAAAGGAGCACCCAATAAATCATCACCATTTCTCAGATCAACCATTCATGAAGCCACTTCCCTTTTGACTAATACCACAGCAGATTCTGAGCCGAACCTCGATATTATCCTCCCAACAAGCTGAAATCAAATATGTTCGTATTTATTAGTGACCCTAATGATCACCTCAAATCCAACACACCACTCTGGTGATATGACACCTCAATACAGGCCTAAGTCACAACTTGCATATTACACGCACCAATAAGAATGGTCTGAACATACTCGAATCATGAAAAATGACTCAGACGAAGGAGTTGTACCTCAAGCTCATCAGTACCATCACAACACAAGGCTGAGACCCCATCTCACATCATAGAAATAGAACACATGACTCCACTCTGAAAGGTCGTATCTCCGCGTAGCCTCGCTACAAATGTGCGATCCTATCCAAACACTGCTACACCTGAAACACCTCTAATCACTATGCTCAAAATCGACAGCCACACACAATTTGATGTCTGGAAACAAAGCAAATCATTACACCCATGGTGACACAAATAACATATGCCACGCAATCCGATAGGGCATAACCGATACGCCGTTCTCTAAGCAATGCTCAATTACTCTTCCCGCTCGAATTACACTAAGAGACCCCAATTGAAACGCACCATATGTGCCTATAACCAACAAATCATGGCATCTCGAAACACAAAAAAGGTACTCACAGATCTCTCCCTAGATCACTGATAAACTCAACAACGGTCGAGTCAATACCTCCCTCAACAATGCCATTCGGAGCCAACCAATCCAATTCAAGATAGAACGCTCATCATAAGAGCCTAAATAAGGGAGACAAAATCCTTCCCAGTCGCCCGCTGGGTCTTCAAAATATAAAAATCCCAATAGGACATAATCCGTCGAACATCGCCACTAAGTCTGTGGTACTACCGACATAGCCATCAGTGCCATCTCACCGCAATAGCCCAGAATAACATAACATGGAAACACCCCAATATCATATCTAAAATCTAACATACCCAGCAAAGAAAGATTCACTCGGGCCTCCAAATCTCGGCAGTCACTAGACAATACCGTTACACACGATCTAGAATCGCAGCATAGCCTGAATATGAGAACTCCCGGTCTCCAATTCCGTGTAGCACATAGGTCACCCTACCTGATCCCAAATTTCGCCGTTCGAATACATATCACACCTCAGGTATCCATTCATTCCACAACAAAAACTCTAAGATTTTCCTGTGCCACCAAGCAAACCCGAATACCACCAGTTGATCTAACAAGAAAATGCCGCAATACTACCGAAATATCATCAGTTTAATTACATTACCCTTTTCCGAGACAAATACTCTCGTCAAATCACCTCCAATTAGCAGTACCTTTTTCCTTGATTATCTAAGGCTACCTGTTGCCTAAGAGTTTTATGAACTTCCTTTCAGAACTGAACTGTGACCTTACGCCAGTCTCGGTCCTCCACAACATACCGCATATACCATACCGTCCAAGGATAACATGAAAACTTTTATCCCCCTTCCAAGCCACAAACATCTACGCACTCAACTAGTCAAGAACTTCCATTGATCCCATCTAGAAGAAAAATCATTACACATCCCATGCCTCTCATATTCGTAGAAAATGCACCTCTTCAACCACGGTAGAAATCAACAAGAACTCTCCCAATTCCGTTTGCATAAATTAAACTGCCAGAACTGAATCCTTCTAACTCGACCAAGCTAAGCAAGCCATCAAAACCCAAGAGCATTGTTGCGAAATACCAGTACGAACTCATTACCTCGAACACACACAAAGAATTAATCATATCCTTTCCACACCGATTTGGTCTACTATCAAGCTACTTCATCTATCTAGATTTTCTTCTGATTCATTTTCAACTTGATATCCCCTCTTGTTGTAGCACCACAATGCCTCAACTTAGGCTTACCACACGAGACCCAAGCATAAGACCACACCGTTTAAAACCCATAAGCCGCTGAATACCCTCTCAATATACCCAGAAACACCACATTCCAAGATACTTTACTTTGAAGAACTTCCTGCTAATTCAGAGTCCGTTACCTTTAATTTCCAGATACCGGTACATAGGAGTCCATAAATAAATCATAAAAATGCCACAAGTATTGACCTCTTTCCAATGAAAACACATTCTCTAACCACATATCCAACCTTGAGATACCCGGTTGTTTCTGTAGAATCTTGAACGCATTAGAACCATTCTCGAAAGTCATTCACTCTTATTCAAACTGCAAATTACTTGACCTAACAAACAGAATCACTCATGCCTCATTGGCACTCCGATACCGCAAAAATGAAATCCTCATCCCAATACGACCAAGCAACTTCCTGCTCTATATGCCGGACATTCTTTACCACTGACACTCCAGACATTCCGTGATTCTCATACTCTATGAAGCATAATATGACCTTTGTCAAATTTTTCCTTTACTCTAGCCATAGCTAATTCACTCGCACGCCCCAAGCTGGAACTAACATAGCACATAATCGTGCGATCAATTGCTCACAGCAGACTCCCCCAATTGGCTCGAAGCCATATATCAAGACACACTCAACAACTCAAACACTTTTACTCTATTGATGCCAAAATACCATAGTGAGATTAAACTCAAATCATTTATAAGTTGTGAAAATACAGATCATCCAGCACTGTAAATCTTCTGAAATTCTCGCATTCATCCCCGCAAAATGAAGCCCGCTCTCTTAAGCAATCCAAAATTTCAAATTTCAACACGTACCCTTCCGTTACACATGAGATCTTCTAACATACACATAAGGATCACACCACTTCAGAACACTCCGCAGGAGATAGCCCACCTGCTTGCCTCAATATAATATTTTTGTATTCCTTCCACCGTTATAAACTGTCCGCAGTCACTTAGTCTTCCTGAGTCTGAACTCATACCATAATGTAAAATTTACTTCACTCCCAACTAGGAGACATGAAAAGATTCTTCACGCGCCCATCACTCGGGGCCACACATCCAGTCATGATGGAAATCAAACACTTAATAGTTTATCTATCATCCAGCAGACCTTCCTCGTCACTTCCAAGTTACATAGATACATCTTGCAGTGCTAACATACTCATCACATGGTTATCCAGCCGTCACTTCCACTAATAGGGACAATACCAAACATATAAGTTCAACTCACTTACTTACACAATCAGCACCTCGGTGCTCAAGCCATAGGCAAAGCTTCGGCCTCAAGTCCTCCAGACTGGCCCAATATATACTCACGAAGATTACATCTCACCCCTCGATCGGGGACTCACAAGCCATCAAGGTACATCTGGTACTGAGCGCTCATGCGCGCATACAAACACGTGGAAGGAATTCCAAGAGTTCCTTTTCAAGCTGAATCAAGGACGCACGATACGAATTCAAGAATGTGAAGTTTTCCTAAAGGTTCTGCAGCCTCTCGAGGATAAATACAAATGTCTCTGTACCGATCCGCGAGACTCTACTAAACCTGCTCATGACTCGTGAGACCTAGTAACCTAGGCTCTGATACCAACTTGTCACAACTCAAACCCTACACTGGTCGTGATGGCGCCTTTCATGAAGACAAGGCCAGCCAACTAACCCAAATCGTCTCTTTCAAAATAGTTAAGCATAAATGAACAGCAAAAATATAAGTTAATGATATTAATTAACGAAATTACAACCCAAAACACCCCTAATCGGGGTGTCACAAGTCACGAGCATCTATAATAATACGATTCCACTTTACAAGTCTAGAAATACACAGAACAAGAATAATGAATAACATAGAAAGATAGTGGTGCTGCGAACGCTGGCAGTCACCTCGCTAAACCTCTACAACTCTGCCTCCATGCAGCCAATACCCGCTACCAGGTGAATAAATACCTGCAACTGCACGCGAGGTGCAGGGAGTAAAGTGAGTACTCCAACTCAGTGAGTAAAAAAGGTAAATAACAGCTGAGCAGTAAGAAATCACGTAAAGCAACCAACAAGCTGTATAGAAGCCGGGTACAATTCTCTAAGAAAAACAGTGAAAACTGTGAAATCTTTAGAAATATCTTGGCTCAGTTCAAATCTCTTTTGAAAATGATCCTCTCAACGGTTACGAAATGATTTCAAAATAGTTAGTGCTGATAAGCACAGAAAAATCCGCCCCTCAGGCATAAATACCACGGTATAATAGGTAAAAAGGCAAATAAATATGCAAGATGCACACATAAAAGTTTGCACCTCGGGCAACATCTCAGTACCAGCCACTTAGGCTCAATATCAATCGCTCAGAACAGTATCAACCCCTCGGTAACAGTATCAGTCACTCAGAACAGTATCAACCCCACGGGCTCAGTATCATATCACATGGGTACCCGTGCTCACTGGGGGTGTACAGACTCCGGGAGGGGCCCCTTACGGCCCAAGCGCAATATCAAGTCACCTCGTGGCATATAAACAAGGCCTGAAAGCCTTCTCACATCACACTCGAGGCCTGAAAGCCTCCTCACATATCACTCAAGGCCTGAAAGCCTCCTTACAATACACTCGAGGCTTGGAAGCCTCCTCACATCACTCAGCATATCCTCACATATGGCCCTCGGCCTCACTCAGTCCAGAAAACATCATAAGCCCCTTGGTCATTAATAAAATAATAGTGCTCAGTCCAAACAATAATGGAAATATCATTTAAGTCTCAAAGTTCAATTAAAACGGATGAGTTGTAAAACAGTATAATCAAAAGGACTGAGTTCAAGTAGTATATCAAATAGTGAGGAAAGAGTGATAAAAATCCCCGAAGGGTTCAAATAATTAGCACAAGCCCAAATATGGCAATCAGCCAAAATCATGATAATAACAAATATGTTCCAGTCAAATACGCGGTAAAATCATCAATTGGGACGAACCAAGTCACAATCCTCAACGGTGCTCTCCCCCACGCTCACTATCCGGCGTGTAAGTCACCTCAATATAGCACTATGGTGTGCATTTCAGGGTTTCAAACCCTCAGGATATCATTTACAATCAGTACTCACCTCGAACCGATGAAATATCTAGCTTGCAACATTTTTGCCCCTCAAATCGGCCTCCACGCGCGTCGAATCTATCCAAAATCAGAGCGAATACATCACAATAGGCTAGGGGAACATAACCCAATCGAAAAGAATTAAAAATTACGAAATTTGCAAAACCCGAGCCCCGGGCCACTTCTCGAAAATCAGAAAATTTAACATCAAAAGATTCCTTATCTCCTCACGAGTTCGTACATACCAAAAGTTCTCAAATCCGACCTCAAATAGTCCTTCCAATCCCTAAATTAAGTTTCAAAATTCCAAGCCCTAGTTCTTAAATTTTTGGCTTAATTTCCATGAATTTCTAGGTGGATTTCACAATAAGAACGAGTTTTAAGTTCAAAAATCTTACCTCCAATCGATTCTCCTTGAATCCCTCTTCAATTTCCTTCAAAAAGCTCTCAAAAAGATCAACAATGGAGTGAATGAGCCCCAAAATCGCGGATGAAATGTTTTAAAACATTCTGCCCAGGTCCTGTAGATCCTTCATCGCGTTCGCGGCTACTGCCTCGCGAACGCGAAGCACAACATTTAATTTTCCAATATTAACCCTATGCGAACGCGAGATTCACCTCGCGAACGCGATGCTTCAGCTTTCCTCTCCTACGCGAACGCGACAGAACACCTGCGAGCGCGTAGCACAATTCCACTTCAAATCCACTGACTCGAATCCTTTTACGCGAACGCGTATAAAAAACCGCGAACATGATGCACTGAGATCACACCTTTTCGCGAACGCGATGCCTACTTCACGAAAGCGAAGGCAAATTTCACACCCACCTCCGTCTACTCTTCGCGAACGCGAGAACACTAATGCGAACGCGATGAGATAAATTGCTGCAACTGCTGGGACAATTTTTCTGCAACTTTTCAACATAGAATATAACCCGATAGACCATCCGAAACTCACCCGAGGCCCCCGGGACCTCAACCAAAAGTACCAACACATCCTAAAACCTCGTTCAAACTTGTTCAATCATCAAAACACATCAAACAATACCGAAAACCATCAATTTACATCGGATTCAAGCCTAAGTTTTTCTAAAACTTCTGAAACACGCATTCGATCAAAAACCTAACCAAACGACGTCCGAATGACCTGAAATTTTGTACAAACATCACAAATCTCATAACGAAGCTACAACAACTCTCGAAATTCTATTCCGGCTCCCGGATCAAAATCTCACCTATTAACCGGAAATCGCCAAAATACTAACTTCACCAATTCCAGCCTAATTCTACACCGGACTTCCAAAACCAATTCCGATCACGCTCCTAAGTCATAAATCACCCTGTGAAGCGAAAAAAATCATAAAAACTCCGATCCGAGCATGTATACAAATAAGTCAACTCTTGGTCAAACCTTTCAAATTCCAAACTTTCAACTAAAACTGTTCTTTCAAATTCATTCCAAATTTTCCGAAAACCAAAACCAACGATCTATATTAGTTATAATACATAACATGGGGCAAGTCATGCTCGAGAACTGGCTATCAAGGCGCAAAAGCTCAAAATGACCGGTCAGGTCGTTACACCTCGGGAGCGCCCTTGTTGCATATTTACTTTTGGGACTACGAGGCGGTACCTCGGGAGCGCCCCTGTTGTTTTCCTATCTTTGCTATGTTATTTGTTGTAATTGTCTTCCTATTTTTCCTGAGTTATTGCTTTCAGTACATTCTTACTGTTTCATTTACCTACCACCCCTTGTTATCATTTTGCCTTCTGCCTTACATTCTTATATTCCAGTAGGGACCTGACCTGAACTCGCCACTGCTCTACCGAGGTTAGGCTTGGAACTTACTGGGTACCGTTGTTATGTACTCATACTATGCTTCTTCACATGTTTTGTGTAGATCCAAGTACATCTTACCAGCCCCGATATCAGTAGAGTGTGTGCTGCTCCTTGGAGACTTCAAGGTATATATACCAGTGTCCGCAGACCTCGGAGTCCCCCTCTATCCTTTTATGTTGTTCTTTGTTATCTTTCTTAGATGATGATTTATAAAGACAGTTATTACATTCCTTAGAGCTTGTGTCTTGTGACTATTAGGTTTTGGGAGTTGTTTATACTCGGAATTGCCGATTTTACTTGTACATGCCGACCGGCAGTTTTCAGTATTTTATATTTATTGAAGTATAGTCTTTATTTCTGTTATTATTTCAGTTATCCCGCAATGTTAGTCTTACCTAGTCTTAGAGACTAGGTGCCGTCACGACATCTTACGAAGGGAAATTTGGTTCATGACATTTCCACACCTGGAACAATATTCTTTAGGGCTGGTCACACTGCCAATTAGTCTTACAATGGCACATAGGCAATGACCAACATATAAAATTCATGACCAATGCTTGGTTTTGAGATGCAACCACCATGCGCTTTATAATATCTGGACCCTTGCCAGAAGAAGACCTCAACCTCAGGTTGGGATTGTCAAAAATTTCCTTTTGAAATATTTCAATTTATCAAGGCCCTTATGTAAATTCCACACTTTCTTATATACAAAAAGAACATTGATATTATATTCTGGGTTTTGACAAACAATGATTTATTCTCAATTCAATCTATGTACACTTCTCTCCTTAATCGCGCGCCTTCAATTAATGCGCACCAACCTTAATTCAAATGGATTTGGAAGCTCCTAGTAACCTCAAAAATTAGGTCTTTTCTTTGGCTCCTTAGACATAACTGTCTACCTTCTCTCCACTACCTCCACCACATATGTTTGATACTGTCAAGACCCTAATGAAACACTCAACCACATTTTTCTGACATGTCCTAACGTACAAACTTGCTGGAAAACTCTAGGTCTACCAGTTATCGCTAATAAGTCGAATCGATTTCCCACTCCATCACTGTGGCTTCGTCTACTTTTCAAGGGAAGTAAAAAAACATATGTACCATAACCTCCATCCACAGACATTCCTTCTTTTAGTTTATGGAAAATCTGGACTACATGAATACAAACTTTTTTGAACATTGAAAAAATATGTACATGTACAACATATAATCAATCAAGCTATAGAATTTATTTATTGTGCGACAAAGTCTCTTGCTAAAACTCCTACAGTACAAATTGATGTCAAGTAGATTCCTCCAAAACCAAATTATTACAAATTAAATATTGATGGAGCAATCTCTTATCAAAGTGGGAATTCTGGCATAGGGGGTCACTCGGGATACTCAGGGAACTTGAATTGCGGGGTTTGCTAGTAATATCACTACAAAAATAGCATGGACGCAGATTTACAGGCACTTATTCATGGATTACAATTAGCAATTAATTTTAATTTGGTGCCGCTTGAAGTAAACATTGATGCCTTAGAGGTAATCACAGTTTTAAGAAATGAAAATCTTCTCTACAGTAATATCATCTCTAATTGCAAGCACCTAACCTTGATCTGAATCTCATACATGTGTACAGAAAGCAAAATGGGTAGCAAATAGGTTAGCGAGCAAGGTTGTACGATGGAATACTCATCAGCACCAATTTTTTTTGTCTCACCACCCTTTTTTTTTATCGACCAACTAAGAGCAGATCAGTCAGGCGTTATAAGTGTCCGGAAAGTTCAAACCGATCACGTATGGGATTATGTCAGGCTTGAAACTCAAACACTACCTTTTGCTTCACATCCTGCGGACTTGTTGGCAGCAAACGCTCACCCTCTGCAACATGGGGCTGCACATGGAGTTACTATAGTAGAAACTCCCATTTTTATACTAATCCTTTGGATCAACACTCCACAATAAATACTAGTAACAGTTGTACAAGTAGTATTTATAGTATTAGTACTTTGGTTCATCCTCATCACCATCCTCTCTGTACGAATGCATCGTTACAATTAATATAATCTTATCTTTCCTAACAAAAAAAGGTTGGATGTGGTTGCAAGCGAGGAAGAAAAAGAAAACGCAAATGGAAACAAAAGATAAAATAAAAACAAAAAATGTATTAAAAAAGAAAACTATGTAGAAAAATGTGAGTGGTGCTTGTCTTTCAATGAGCATGTTAAAAGTGGTGATGGTCACAAAAGATGGTACTTATACTACTTCAAACAACTATAAGGGGGTTATGAGACCCCTACAAAATTTGGGTGTTCAATTGAAAATTCCGGACAAGTATAGGGCAGTAAGTATGTATTTTTCCTTAAAAAACTATTATGTTAGTACATACTTCCATAATTAAAATATTTATTTGATTCGATTAAAAGATATACTTGTAGATTTTATTCTACTACACAAATGGTCTTATCATGCATGATGTCTAATATTTGAAGATCTGCACGTACAATCTCTTCTATTAGATAAAGTTTTCATCTTGTATAATGTTTAAGATTCGAAGATTTGCACATATCTTTTTCAGACTCTATTTTAAAAAAAATAATTTTCTAATAGCTTTAAAATATATGTCTTAGAGTTTAAATCTTTGTACATTTAGTTATGAATTTATTAATAATATATTAATTTTTTAAATATTTAAGTAGTAATATATACTAGATTTTAAACTTGATAATTTCTTATTTTTCTTATTTAACATTAAAAAGAACATTAATCTTTTGATAATCTTTTATCTATAAGTACCAAAAAATGTTAAAACATCAAATGTTGTTGTAGGTGTATAACATTCATTCACTATAAAGGCCTAAAAATGTCAGAATAAACTATTTTGGTATAGAGAGGTTTGATTATACACGATAATAAGGGTTGTTTGGTAGGATGTATTAGGAAAAATAATATACGTAGTAGCTTTGATATTACTAATCCCTTGTTTGGTAATAATTTCAACCTATGTGTAACTAATACATGTACTAGTTATGTCACAACCCAATTTACCCTCCGCAAGAAGTCATGACGGCACCTAGTCTCTACGACTAGGTAAGTCTATACAAATATGTAAATAACAGGAACAGAAGTAAAAACTCACAACTAAATGCAACAATAATAACATAACTGATACAATAACCAACTCCTCAATACTACACAGTCTTCCAAAAACCCGAAACATCATGAGTCACAAACTACAGAAGAAAAACTAATATCTCTATGCATCAGAGTCTAACAAAGAAGTACAGAAGATAATGAACATAGGGGAGAATAGAGGGGGGACTCCGAGGTCCTGCGGACGTGGCAGATATACCTTGTAGTCTCCAACTGTCACTGCTCATTGAAGACGTGGCTGGTAAGAAGTACCTAGATCTCCACACAAAAATATATAAAGAAAAGTAGCATGAGTACACTACAACGGTACCCAGTAAGTGTCAAGCCTAACCTCGATCGAGTAGTGATGAGGCCATGTCAGGGCCTTACTGGTGTATTTATATCAAATAAGACGGAACAAAAATATTGCAGTAATATAAAAGACTAAAATTTAACCAGAAGGATAACAATACAGCAAACATAAATATCAACAGGGGATCTCCCGAGATACCGTCTCTTAGTCCCAAACGTAAATGTGTAGGGGGATCTCCCAGAATACCGTTCCGTAGTCCCAAAGTAAATTTGCAGGGGATCTCTTGGGATACCATCCCGTAGTCCCAAAGTAAATATGTAGGGGGATCTCCCGGAATATTGTTCCGTAGTCCCAAAGTAAATACACAGCTCAAACAATGGAATAACAGCTACAACGCAAAATTTTACAGTTTAGACTAAGTACAAGTCAAGGAAGATGCATGAAATCCACAAGCATGTTGTACAAAGTTCAGATAAGCATTTAAGACACGTAGACATGTTATTCTAGGCTAAACAGGATAATTACATATGCTAGTACAACTCAATTAAAGTGAAACAGATTATTATTCAGTAAAAAATAAAGTTTTACAATAAATAGCATGTGTACGCACTCGTCACTTCACGTACATGGCGTTCACATATCAAAATAGTACCAAATCCTAAGGAGAGTTCCCCCCGCACAAGGTTAGGCAATCCACTTACCTCAAACCAAGCTCAATAATTCGGTAACAATGCCTTTTCCATGAATATCCGACTATGAATGGCCCAAATCTAGCCAAAAGCAATTACATATCATAAATCTAACTATAATAGACTAATCTAATTAATGAAATCAAGACTTTAATAAGAAATTCGAAAATCGCCCAAAAAGCCTCCCAGGGCCCACGTCTCGAAATCGGGTAAAAGTTATAAAATATGAAAACCCATTCACTCACAAGTTCACTCGTACCAAAATTATCCAAATCCGGTATCAAAATCTCAATCAAAACCCAAAATCTTAGTAGAAGCACTTCTTCCCATTTTTCTTAAATTTTCAACCCAAATCCGAAACTAAAAGATGCAATTAATGATAAATTAGTAGGATATAACCAAAATCAAGTGTATAATCATTACCCAGTCGATGCCTCTGAAAATCTCTCAAAATCTCGTCCAAATTCGAGCTCTCAAACTCAAGTTTTGATAAAAATGGCCAAATCCTCGATTTTGAAATTTATAATCTCCCGAGTAATTCCTTCTTCGTGAATGCGGAATGTGCATCACGTTCGCGAATCATAAAAGTTTCTTCAATCCCAAACCTTCTTCGTGAACGTGAGAGTCCACTCGCGAACATGGAAGCTTACACTGCCTGACCTTATGCGAACGCGTTTGCTAAATCGATCCTCTACGCAAACGCGAGGTCCATATAGTGAACGCGTAGTCTTAATGTTCCACATCTTTGCGTACACGGAAAATACATTGCGAACACGAAGAACAAAACCCATATGGCCTCCCATATGCCTTACGCGAATGCAAGATCTCTCTCGCGAACGCGATGAAGGAAACCAGCAATAGAAACACCAGAAAATTTGTTATCTTACCAAGTCCAAAAATGATCTGTTGAGCATTCAAAACACACCTGAGAACCCCGGGACCTGAACCAAACATACCAACAAGTCCTAAAATACCATACGGACTTAGTCGAGCCCTCAAATCACATAAACAACGCTAAAAACACGAATCACCCTCCAATCCAAACTTAATGAACTTGAAACTTTAAATTTCTACAACCGATGGCAAAACCTACCAACCACGCCCGATTGACCTCAATTTTTTCATACAAGTCATGTTTAACATTAAGGACCTACTACATCTTCTATAAATTTAATCGGACCCCGATATCAAAAAGTCCACTACCCGTCAAAATCTTTAAAAATTTAACTTTCGTCATTCCAAGCCTAAATCAGCTACAGACCTCCAAAACACAATTCGGACAGGACATTAAGTTCAAAATCACCCAACGGAGCTAAAGGAACCGACAAAACTCCAGTGCGGGGTCGTCTTCACACAGGTTTGACTACTGTCAAAATCCTAAGGCTTAAGCTTCCGTTTAGGGACTAAGTGTACACTCGGAAACCAAAAATAAAACCTCCGACAAGTCACACAAGCAGAAAAGATATGGGGGAAGAATTTAATAGGGAATCGAGACTATTACTCTCAAAACGACATGCCGGGTCGTTACAAGTTATACTTGCTATTCAATATTATTCTTATGCATAGCAAACTATAACATTAATAACACAATGATTTATATATATATATATGTGTATGTATATATAGAAATACATATTTTTAGCCACTTCCAAAAATAATAACCGACCAAATGTATACTTTTCGTATATATATGAATTATATACATATTTTTAAAACCTTCGACAAGTCACATAAGCAGAAAAAGATATGGGGGAAGAAGTTAATACGGAATAGAGACTATTACTCGCCGGGTCGTTACAAGTTATACTTGCTATTCAATATTATTCTTATACATAGCAAACTATAACATTAATAACATATATATATATATATATATATATATATATATATATATTTATATAGGGAGAGAGAGAGAGAAATACATATTTTTAGCCACTTCCAAAAATAATAACCGACCAAATGTATACTTATCGTAAGTATACATTTGGTCGGTTATTATTTTTGGAAGTGGCTAAAAATATGTATTTCTCTCTCTCTCTCTCTCTCTCTCCCTATATATATATATATATACCAGCTAATATTTTTTAGGAAAACCCAATAAGGTAAACTGTCGAAGGGTATTTTTGTAAGCAAATAATTTTAAAAAAAATATTATGTAAGGCATGTTATTTCTAATACACCAAACAAAACAGTCAATAAGAAAAAAATCAACATAACTAATTAATTCCAGCATTACTAATACATCTTAGTATTATTATTATATTCCCTACCAAACTACCCATAGTTGTATGAAGTTCGAATAGAGACATGTTTACAAGTATAAAGGTTACACATACGTTACAATGTCAAAATTAAGTATACTTAGAACGATTGACGTCTAGATAAACCTGACTAAATTGTATTTCTAGATGTATTTCTCTTGTATCTCTTTTTTCATACTTGCATTTTTATGCCTCCTCAATACTTGAGGATACTATTTAGGAAAGGGAAACGAGTTAAATTTGCCTTTTTACTATGCTAACATATTATATTTACACTATTATATTTTTCACACAAAAATACTCTATCGTTACACAAATGACTCAAAATATACCTCTTATTCATTATGACTACTAAGGTGGATATCCAATTTCACGTGACACTGATATTTTTTGTGAGATGGACAATACATGGCCTACCATCTCACTACATTTCTTTTTGAATCAGAAAAGTATTTGCGAAGTTTAATTCCAACAATGCTTTGGTTTGTGACTCAACACACGGCCTGTTTTGTAGAAGTAGTTATAATTTAACAATTCTGTCACGACCCAAAAACCAACCCTGTCGTGATGGCGTCTATCATGGTACTAGGCAAACCTTCATAAGGAGTGTAAATCAAAACAAAAGTGCAGAAAAGAAAGCCCGACATCGAGGTGTAACTAGTCATGAGCATCTACTACAACTGTCTGATAATATCGAGACTAACATAGTTTGGAAATAACGCGAAACAACTAAGGGAAGATGAAGATGGAGGAAAGCAGGGCAGTGATCACCAGGCAGCTACCTTGCTAACTCCAATGGATCTGCAACTGAATAATCAACACCCGCTACCGGGTCCAGAAATACCTCGATCTGTACATAAGGTATAGGGAGTAACGTAAGTACGCTAACTCAGTAAGTAACCAAAGTAAATAAAGACTGAGAAGTAGTGACGAGCAATAAAGCATATAAGGTTCATATCATAAAACCTCAGTAAAAATACAACAGGCTTTTAAAAGTAGAGTTTGAATCAAATCGTTTCGTTTAAACACAGTTTTAGTAAAATCATTTGAATATATTTTTCAACAGTTCTCAAACAGGGGCTCAATGCAACAGTGACCAAAATGATGGAATCATAAACATCCCCTCGGGATAACATCGCTTATAAACAACCCCTCGGACAAACCTCACAGTCACTCATATACAGCCCATCGGGCATACCTCACCATCACTCATATACAGCCCCTCAGGCAAAACATCACTCATTGTACACGCACTCACTAGGGGTGTGCAGACTCCGGAGGGACTCTTATAGCCAAGCGCTATAATTTGCATGGACAACTCACGTGCTACACGGATAACTCACATGTCATAGTCCCAATATCTCACAATTAGGTACTCTGCATCACTTAATCATGAATCAGTAACAACATACTGCAGCATGCAGTCCGATCCCATAAATATCCTCACAAATCAGGCTCTCGGCCTCACTCAGTCATAAACCTCTCAAGCCACTCGGGCTCTTAGTAAAAACAGGGTACTCATCCCAAACAACATTTTATATGCATCAAAACATAGTAATAAAGACTGGGTTATGAAATCAATAAGTATGACATGACTGAGTATAGATTTTCAACCAAAAACAGTGAGAGGATAGTAAGAAAAAGGCCCCTCAGGGTCCAAACAGCTTTGGCACAAGGCCTAAACATGGCATTTAGCCCAATTTATAGAAACTCTTTCTAAAACACATAAGTATAATATAGTTTCAACCAAATACGCAACTTTATAGTTGCTATGGGAAGGACCAAGTCACAATTCCCAACGGTGCACCCCTGTCACCTAGCATGTGTGTCGCCTCAAAATAGTAAAACGATACGAAATCCGGGGTTTCACACCCTCGGGACTAGATTTACAATCGTTAATTATCTCAAACCAGTCAAATCTCTACTCCGCAATGCTCTTTCCCCTCGACTCGGCCTCCAGTCGCTCTGAATCTATTCACAACCAGAACAATACCATCAATATGCGCTAATGGAATGATTCCACAAGAAAAACTATCAAATTAGGCACAAATCCTGAAATCTTCTCAAACCCGGCCCCCGTGTCCACGCCTCAAAATCCAACAAAAGTCACAAATCCATTTCACTCACGAGTCCATAGATACAAGATTTATCAAAATCCAACTCCATTTGACCCCTCAAATCCTCAACCACACTCTCCAAATTCCCAAGCCATATCCTCTCATTTTATACCTTAATCACCACTAATTACATGATTAAACAACGGAAAATTACCATAAACACGAGTATTAGGGCTCAAGTTACTTACCTCAATAAAAATCCCCTTGAATCCCTCTTCAAATTGCTCCGAAAAGCTCCAAAACGGGGTAAAAATGGTGAAGAATGACTCAAAATTCGCGAAGTCCACAATTTATACTTTCTTCCCAAAACTTCCGCATCTGCAGTCTTACAGTCGTTTCTGTGACGCCGCACCTACGGAAAAACCATCGCAAGTACGGTTCCTACTTATTCCCTTAGAAACCGCTTCTGCGGTCCCAATATCGCACATGCGGTCTCGCAGGTGCGCTCTGCTTTTCGTACCTGCGGTTCTAGCCTCAACTTTCCAAATTCTACATATGCGGTTGACCTTGCACATATGCGCCCTCGCACCTGCGGCTCCCACTCCGCAAGTGCGGAAATATCTGAAGCAGTAGCTTCAGCTGCCTTATTCCACTTCCCAATCCTCTGTTAACCATTCGAAATCATCCCGAGGCCCTCGTGACCTCAACCAATAATACCAACCAGTCACATATCAACATACAAACGTAGTTCAACCTTCTGAACACTCAAAACAACATCAAACACCAAATCACCCTCGGATTCAAGCTAAGGAACTTCTAAACTTCCAAATTCCACAACTACGACGAAACCTACTAAATTACCTCCGAATGACCTCAAATTTTGTAAACACGTCAAAAATGACACTACGAACCTACTCCAACTTTTGAAATTCTATTCCGGTCCCAATATCAAAGTTTCCACAGTCGATCAAAAATCCCAAATTTCCAATTTCGCCTTTTAAAGCCTAATTCTACGACGGACATACAAATTACATTCCGGACACGCTCCTAAGTCCAAAGTCACCTAACATAGCTAATTGAACCATAAAAATCCAAATTCGATGTCGTTTACTTAAAAGTCAAAATTTGGTCAAACCTTCCAATTTTAGAACTTCTAACTGAGACCATTCTCCCAAATCAAATCCGGATAACCTGAAATACAAAATCGATGATTCACATAAGTCATAACACATCATATGGAGCTACTCAAACACTTAAACAACCGAGCAAAGTACAATTGCTCATAATGGCCAGTCGGGTCATTACAAATTCTTTAAGCAAATTTGTGTTTGACAATCATCTTAGAGTGAGTAAACAAAGATGCCTATATTTTTAAAAAAGAGTATCAAACATATAGGAAGGAGACACCTATCAAAAAGAGAGTACACGGCACTCACATATCACACGTTCTTCACAAATCTGTGCTTACCATCGAGACATCTGAACCCGCCTCAGACCACGAGTGAATGATTAGAAGATTTAACATTGCATCCGCTTCTGAGGCTAGACAACACATCGCGATGATAATCAAGCATCCATAGCCCATCGTAATCCATCTGCAGCATCACCGATCGTCGGCACATAGCGAATACTGAGAGCACAACATCACATATGAGCGATTAGGAAGAGTCAAAGTCATAGATTTCAAGCTGAAACAAGGCCGCACGATAAGCAAAGAAGAAAGAGAATTTTTTCCTAAATGCCTCGTACCCTCGCGAAGATAGGTATGGACGTCATCATTCCGATCTGCAGAACTCTACTAGACACTTGTGTCACACCTCTTTTTTACCACACAACCTTATTACGTGGTTGAGTTAGAAGAGTTTTTCCAATTAAAGTGACATTTTGAAAAGGAATTATTTATTATTTATTATTTAGAGTCGCCATTTGGAATTGAGTTTTGGTGTTCCAAGTCACTTTTATTCGAATCCCTTTCAAAAAGAAGGTTTGACTCTTATTTATGGTCTACGAAAATAGAAGACTGAGTAAGAAATTCTGTTGACCGAGAGGAAGGTGTAAGGCACCCCTCGAGTCCCGTGGTTCTAGCACGGTCACTTTTATTGACTAATGTTCGGCTTAAATCAATTATATATATAAAAACAAATATTCATTTTTATGTATATTATTGTCTTTACAAATAAAAACAAAATATTCTATAAGTATATGAACACACGCACACACACACACACACACACACACACATATATATATATATATATATATATATATATATATATATATATATATATATATATATATATATATATATATATATATATATATGTGTGTGTGTGT
>MU760464.1:55794-72094 GCA_026770625.1 Nicotiana glauca
TATATATATAAAAGATTAGACCTACAAGAAATATTAACATTAAAATAGAATAGAATTTGGGAGTGGTAAAAAATTAGGTGTTCACAACTTGCTCATGACTCGTAGAACCTACAAACCTAGTGCTCGGATACCACCTTGTCTCACAAGTTGTGATGGAACATAACTCGACCCACTAGGTAATCAAACTAACAGGAAATACAACTCAATGGAGATTTATAAGAGAATAGAGAATAGATAACTGAACATTTACAAATTCACCCAAGATCTAGTAGTACGACTCTTGAGCTTCTAAGATATGAAATTTATAAACCCAGTACGAATAAATGCATGTTCTATTTGAAAAATACATAAACAGAATATTAAATAACTGAGCTACCAAGGACAAGAGGTAGATATATCGGAATGCGCGAACATCTTCAGAATCAGCACCCGAAATCACCAGCAACTCTACTCCAGAAATATGTACACATCGTACAGAAGTATAGTATCAGTATAACCGACTCCATGTACTGCTAAGTATTTTGTCTAACCTCGTCGAAATAGTGATGAGGCTTTTAGTTAAAAGATGCTTATTGTTATAATATGTACATTAGATTAACAGTAAAAGCAGTTCAAAGCATAACAGATAAAAGTATCGTATACAACTCGGCAAGACAGTCAACAATTACTAAAAGGAATCACAATAGAAGATTTACGATCTTTCCTGGTATGAGAAGTATATCCAAGATATCAAGTCAAACGACACGGTAACACCATTCGTGCTTCTATCTCTGCCTCACCATATATATAAAGAATTTTTGTGACAATTTAATTAGCACGACAACACCCTTCGTGCGTTTAACTCATCCTCCCAAATATACGAGTAACAGAACCAACCAGATGATAGAAATATCGATAAGAAGAATTACAAAGTAGGAAATACGCAAGTAACAACAATGAACAAAGATACACATGTGGGAAACAGTAAAAAACTAAGCGGAAAGTATGTGAGTAATAACAACAATCGGAAAACAAGGGTTATCAACTTCAATTAACTAGAATATTGGAGGCCTAAGTGCAAATATAACAAATAAGATGAAAATACATGATCTTTACAAGTTGACAAGTAAGGGCATGAATGGCTAACATGGTGGAAGGCTCATACTAAGTGCTACAGAATAGATACAACATGAGTATAATTATAAAATCAGGAAATAGGCATGGTATTTGCAAGTTAAGCAAGTAGAAGGTATGAACAACACAACAACAATTGAAATAGAGATCAATGACAAAACAATAGCAACAAGTCACGTCAAGTCTATAATTATGAAAATAATAGTTCAAGGTAAAGACATGAACGAATACACGGAAAACTGATATCAAACATAATGCATGTCCCTCATCCTCGCCCACAAGGAAACACCCATCGTGTCATGACCTCACGATAACACACAGTCATAACAATATAAATGAAATGGCATGGCATCACTTTTCGTGCTTTTACTCTCAAATGATATGGCACGGCATCACCCTTCGTGCTTTACACTCTTCCTCACATGATAATGAATATAAAATGCCACAGCATCACCTTTAGTGCTTTACACTCTTCCTCGCATGATAATGAATATAAAATGACATGACATCACCCTTTGTGATTTACACTCTTCCTTACCCAGCATATGAATGTCAATAAAATGGCAAGGCAGGAAGTATAAATAACATCGAAGAGAGTGTTCAAAGGAATATTCCAAACAAATTCTTAATCACTTATTTCCAAACCAACAATGATTCAATGAAACCTCAAGGTCCATATAATTCAAGTACTTCTACAGATCCCACAATTTATCAATAACACAAGTATGAAATCTAGCATCTCAAAATATCGGTTAGCAACGTATTAATGATTATGCATAGAGATGACCGAATTAGACACATCAATATATTCTTAGAACTTCCATCAAATTGATCAAGTTATAGTAGGCTAAGTCTTAATTTTAAAATTTAATACCACGTTCTTAATATCTAGAAGTCAAGTGAGGCATGGAGCAAGAAGGTTATATAATTTTACAAGACACAATTATAACATAACCTACCCCTGAGCATGATAAATCTTGGCACATACATATATGTTTATCACCTCATATATGTATCACCCCCGCATGTAGCAAACGATGACAAATAGGAGGAAAAATTTCAAGAAAGTTAGGCAAAACACATACCTCAATTCCGCTAACTCAACATTAACTCTAGCCTTTTCCTCTACAAATTCACCTTCGCTCAGCTCAATCTAGCCAAGGACGACTTGATTACATCTCACAATGCAAGAGGAAAATAATTTAATTAATAAAGCTATAATATTTGTTCAATTTCTAAAAAGTCAAAACCCGGGTCCAAGGGTAGGTCTTGACTACCCATAACCTAATACGTGTTTTGTTTTCAAATTAGAGTCTTATTCGACTCTCAAATCTCAAATTTTCATTTTTCAAAACTTTGGCAAAATCCCCAAATTTTTCCATAGATTTTCCATGAATTTGATGTTAAATCTTGTATAAAATCATGAAATATAGTTGTAAACTGATTAAAGATACTTACCCAATGATTTGGTATGAAAATCCCCTCTCAAAATCGCCTCAAGTCGAAGCTAGGGTTCAAAATATATAAAAATGAAGCAAAAACTCGAAATTCTCAGCACTTAACAGGTTGCAGATGTCGCATTTATGACAGGGGGTTCGCATTTTACGAACCTCGCAAATGCGAAGAACTTATCGCAATTTCAAACCTGGAGAATTCATGTTAAGGTCGTATTTGCGAACAAAACTTCGCAAATGCGAAGACCAGCTTTCGCAAATGCGGCAGTCTCATCGCAATTGCGAAAATTTTCCAGCTGCCCAGGCTTCGCAAATGCAAGGTCTCTTCGCAAATGCGATTGCCGCATTTGGGACCAGAACACCGCAAATGCGAAGAAACCAGAACCACTTATCAACAATTAAGGAAAATCATTCTGAAACCAATCCGAAACTCACCCGAGCCATGTGGCTCTAAACCAAATATGCACACAAGTCTAAAAACACAACACGAACTCGCTCGCGCGCTCAAATCATCAAAATAACTTCTAAAACTATGAATCAGACGCCAAAACGCATGAAAATAAAACTAAACATCAATAAATTCTAAAATCACAACCGAGCGTCCGAACCATATCAAATTAACTCCGCATGGCGCCAACTTTTGCAAACAAGTTCTATATGACAAAACAAACCTACTCAAAGCTTCAAATAACTCATAACAACCTTGAAACAACGAATCGCACCTCAATTCAAAATCAATGAACTTTGAAACGTCAACTTCTACAACCGGTGCCGAAACTTATCAAATCACCTCTGATAAACCTCAAAATTTGCACACAAGTCATATTTGCCATTACGGACCTATTGCAACTTATGGGATCGAAATACAACCTGATATCAAAAAGTCCACTCCCGGTCAAACTTCCCAAAAATCCAACTTTTGTCATTTTAAGACAAATTCAACTACGGACCTCGAAATTACAATTTGTACGCGCTCTTAAGTCCAAAATCACCCAACAGAACTGACGAAACTCCATTCCGAGGTCAAATGCTAAAAAAGTCAAACTTGGTAAATTCCTCCAACTTAGAACTTAAATCTTGAAGTTCATTCTTCCAAATCAATTCCGGATAACTTAAGCAAGTCATAATACATAATGTGGAGATACTCGAGCCCTGAAAATACCAAACAGAGTGCAGATACTCAAAATGACCAGTCGGGTCGTTACATCCTCCACCACTTAAACACATATTCGTCCCCGAATGTGCCAGGAGTCGTTCCAAAGCTATCAAATCACGGTGTAATCTTACCACGCATAAACTGGGGGTGATCCCATGTCACCCTGATCCACATAAGCCCACCAACACAACATAATTAGAGATCCTTATTTCAACCTTGGTCCTTAAACGTTAGAACTCAATCTCTATCGTTCATAATTCATTACAAGACTCGGATCCTACAACCACAGTCTATATAATCTGAACAAGATGTAGCAAGTCGCCACTATAACACAAGATGTAATCACAAGATATATCCCATCACTTAGACACTCGCAGTAGGAGCTGCTGACCATCATTACTGCCCAAAACAAACTCGGTGCCGGTAGCAAACATCATATTGGTTAGAAACTCATTCGAAACCTTCATACCCTACCGATGATGAAAGAAACATGCATAACCTCTTAACCATTGATCTGATCAATAAGCCAAGAAACTCACTCGCCCCACTAGGGCCATTGTCCACATCCTCAACAAAATATAGTGTTATTCTTCCATACCTTCCTCATCCCAATACAATAGCACAAATCTCAGGTCTAGATATCTCATCTCAGCCAATACAAGCAGCCAAACCGACAAGCATCAACGATAAACATATGGAGCTACACATAACCCAGTTCAGTACACTAACAAGTAATAACTCAGACATGACAGATAACAGTAAGAAACTAAATAAGAAAACTTCTAAGCAAGTTAAGCAGACAGGGAAATTTAAGCATTTTACTATGAACTATTTTTAAAAAGGTGAAAGCAAAATGCACAAAATAGAAACAAGGAGCCACATATCACCATTGTACCGTTGCGGCGTGCAACCCGATCCTATCATATCAATCCATATAGGTTAGCCTTCGAGCCATAATACTCGAGCTCACAGATCACTATGCGTCAACATCAAGCACAATAGAGTGCAAAAAAATATAACTATGGGGGAAATCATTAGGAACAAGCAATACTGAGAAAGAAAAGCACAACTATGGTGCAATAGGCAAATTAACATCACAAAGGCCACCTCTCCCATAGTGCCATGAGGTCTAAACTGAATCACAATATGCGTACGAAGGATCATGTAACCCTCATAACCCGTCATAGTATAAGAGAGAAACATATAACATAAACCCAGGTGCAAATGACATCCATTTCACCCGATGATATACATGTGGCAACAACTATGCAAGAACAACAAACCCGATCCGATACATGATACATATTCTCATTAGGATAAAGATAATCCCCAAACCAAATTCTGATCATCCGCAAACATGTAATAAACCTTCCAAAAGTTTATAGCAACCTTTCCATAACACCTACCATCAATCATCCAATCCTCTACATTTCTTCACAACACGCAATTAACGAATAGTCTGCCAACAAGGACATTCGGTCTCTAAACCTCACGAATACCAGAATCTTCATACCCAATTTCCAAATCCGCTACTCAAATAGCTTATGTGTATCTCATACTCCATCAATCCACGGAAAATTGATCATAATTGATCATAAGTCAAAAACACAATGTACCTGCTAACAGACAAACTCTACTCCGATGGGAACACATAGTGCCAACAAAACCTAAAACACCCAAAAATCATCTGAGACATCAAGAACGCATAATCTTCCCTCCGAAACTAAATTGCAACCTTGTACATGCACTTTTCAATTCCACACGGTGCATCGCCCCTAACATGCTAACTCGCAACACTATGAATATCTCATAGTCAACTCTAAACCATAAGCAAATTGAATACTTCGTCAACCGAGAATCTTTCATTCATCTCAATCCGAGAGAACACTACCATACACAATACAACTTCTATACCTGTAAAAAAAATCAACTCGGACCGTGGTTATAACCATGATAAATTCTTCGGAACTCAGTAACACATAGTCAAGTATTCAAAACCAACTGCCTCTAACTCAACCGAGTCACACAGACTGCCAACCCAAAAGTAACACAATCTGATATGACCGCCCTGAGGGAACTTCCTGGGGACCTGAATCCATTTTTTGCATCACCCCAACATTGACATGTAGACCTTTCTTGACAAAGAAATATCGTAGATCCGGTTACCATTCACTACCATTTTCAAGCCAACCCATAGACAAATCCAAAAGTCCTCAAAGGCTACATAATACTTGGAACTCGCCAGAAACTCCTCGATAACCGCTCATTTTACTCCGATCTTTAATACATTGCTAATACGCATTGAGCAACCCATGCTTCATCAGTGTATGCACATTCAAAGAAATAACCAAGCGCTTAGCCCGGAAACTAATATAGTCCATGATCTTACAATCCGATCGTCATTAGCAAACTCCGCCACTTAGCTCGAAGACATGGAACGCCTCATCGGCAACCCAAAGTACCATATCTCCATAGCATGCCCCGATCCCACACGACTATTTAGGAAAATGCTTCAAAAATTCATTCAATACGGATCACAGAACACCCCTAAAACTCTACCAAATGTTCACCCATCATTGCATTAGTCAAACAACTTTCCTAAATTCTCTGATATGATAACATATGCACTCCGTCGAATGGAAACCTCATACGATACATGACCCAAACTCATCAGGCAAGAGATGGCCCACTGGTTTTACTCAAATCGACACCTTGTCATGAACCCACCTTAATCGCAATAGCCTGGCCACCAGCCAATCTTTCCAAATATGTGCTTACCAACCAGACATATGAACCAGCCTCATACCACAAATGAATGACTAGAAGATTTAACATTGCATCCGCTTTTGAGGCTAGACAACATATCGCGATGATAATCAAGCATCCATAACCCATCGTAATCTATCTGCAACATCATCGATCATCGGCACATAGCGAATAATAAGAGCACAACTCACATATGAGCGATTGGGAAGAGCCAAAGTCATAGATTTAAAGCTGAAACAAGGTCGCACGATAAGCCTAAATGCCCCATAGCCTCCCAAAGATAGGTATGAACGTCATCATACCGATCCGCAGGACTTTACTAGACACTTGCTCATGACTCGTAGAACCTACGAACCTAGTGCTCAGATACCACCTTGTCACGACCCAAAAATCACAAGTTGTGATGGCACCTAACTCAACCCGCTAGGCAAGCCAACTAACAGAAAATACAACTCAATGGATATTTATAAGAGAATAGATAACTGAACATTTAAAATTTTACCCAAGATCTGGTAGTACAATTCATGAGCTTCTAAGACTTGGAATTTACAAAGCTGGTACAAATAAATACATGTTCTATTTGAAAAATACATAAAAAAAAATAGTAAATAACTAAGATACCAAGGAAAAAAGGTAGCTATATCCAGCATGTGAACATCTTTAGAATCAACACCCGAAATCACCAGCAACTCTGCTCCAGAAATCTGTACATATCATACAGAAAGGTAGTATCAGTACAACCGACCCAAAATATTGGTAAGTATTTTGTCTAACCTCGTCGAATTAGTAACGAGGCCTTTAGTTAAAATATGCTTATTGTTATAACCTATACATTAGATTAATAGTAAAAGCAGTTCAAAACATAACAGATAAAAGTATCGTATACAACTCGGCAAGACAGTCAACAATTACTAAAAGGAATCACAATAGAAGATTTTCAATCTTTCCTAGTATGAGAAGTATATCCAAGATATCAAGTCAAACGGCACGGTAACACCCTTCGTGCTTCTATCTCTGCCTCACCATATATATATATATATAAAATTTTATGACAATTCAATTAGCACGGCAACACCCTTCGTGCGTTCAACTCATCCTCCCAAATATACGAGTAACAGAACCAACTAGATGATAGAAATATCGATAAGAAGAATTACAAAGTAGGAAATACGCAAGTAACAACAATGAACAAAGATACACATGTGGGGAACAATAAAAGACTAAGCGGAAAGCACGTGAGTAATAACAACAATCGAAAAACAAGGGTTATCAACTTCAATTAACTAGAATATTGGAGGCCTAAGTACAAATATAACAAATAAGACGAAACTACATGATCTTTACAAGTTGACAAGTAAGGGCATGAACGGCTAACATGGTGGAAGGCTCATACTAAGTGCTACAGAATAGATAAAACATGACTATAATTAAAAAATCAGAAAATAAGCATGATATTTGCAAGTTAAGCAAGTAGAAGGTATGAGCAACACAACAACAATTGAAATAGAGATGAATGACAAAACAATAGCAACAAGTCACATTAGGTCTATAATTATGACAATAACAGTTCAAGGTAAAGACATGAACGAATACACGAAAAACTGATATCAAACATAATGCATGTCCCTCATTCTCGCCCGAACGGAAACACCAACATGCCATGACCTCACGATAACACACAATCATAACAACATAAATGAAATGGCACGACATCACCATTCGTGCTTTTACTCTCAAATGATATAACACGATATCACCCTTCGTGCTTTGCACTCTTCCTCGCATGATAATGAATATAAAATAGCACGACATCACCCTTCGTGCTTGCACTCTTCCTCGCATGATAATGAATATAACATGGCACGACCTCACCTTTCGTGCTTTACACTCTTCCTTACCAAACATATGAATGTCAATAAAATGGCAAGGCAGGAAGTATAAATAACATCGAGGAGAGTGTTCAAACGAATATTCCAAACAATTTCTCAATCACTTATTTCCAAGCCAACAATGATCAATGAACCCTCAAGGGCCATATAACTCAAGTACTTCCACAAATCCCACAATTTATCAACAACACAAGTATGGAATCTAGCATCTCAAAATATTGGCCATAGCAACGTATTAATGACTATGCATAGAGATGACCGAATTAGACACATCAATATATTCTCAGAATTTCCCTCAAATTTGATCAAGTTATATTACGGTAAGTCTCAATTTAAACATTTAATATTACGTTCTTAATATCTAGAAGTTAAGTGAGGTATGAAGAAAGAAGGTTATGTAATTCTACAAGACACAATTATAACACAACCTACCCCCGAGCATGATAAACCCTAGCACATACATATACGTTTGTCACCTCATATATGTATCACCCCCCACATGTAGTAAACGATTACAAATAGGAGGAAGAATTCTCTCAAGAAAGTTAGGCAAAACACTTACCTCAAATCGGCTAACTCAACACTCGCTCTAGCCTTTTCCTCTACAAATTTACCTCCGCTCAGCTCAAGCTAGCCAAGGACGTCTTGAATACATCACACAATGAAAGAGGAAACAATTTCAATTAATAAAATTGTGATTTTATTCAATTTCTAAAAAGTCAACAAAAGTCAAAACCCGGGTCCAAGGGTAGGTCTTGACTAACCATAGCCTCACGAGTCTAAATATGTGTTCTATTTTCAAATCCGAGTCTTATTCGACTCTCAAATCTCAAATTTTTATTTTTCAAAACTTTAACAAAATTACCAAATTTTCCCATAGATTTCCCAGGAATTTGATGTTAAATCTTGTATAAAATCATGAAATTTAGTTGGAAATTGATTAAAGATACTTACCCAATGATTTGGTATGAAAATCCCCTCTCAAAATTGCCTCAAGTCGAAGCTAGGGTTCAAAATATATAAAAATAAAGAAAAACTCGGAATTCTCTGAACTTAACAGGTAGCAGATGTCGCATTTGTGATAGGGGGTTCGCATTTTGAGAACCCCGCAAATGCGAAAAACTTATCGCAATTGCGAACCTAGAGAATACATGTTAAGGTCGCATTTGCTACCACAACTTCGCAAATGCGAAGACCAGCTTTCGCAAATGCGGCATTCTCATCGCAAATGCAAAAATTTCCCAGCCGCCCAGGCTTTGCAAATGCGAGGTCTCTTCGCAAATGCGATGGCCGCATTTGCGACCAGAACATCACAAATGCGAAGAAACCAGAACCAGCAATCGACAATTAAGGAAACCAATCCGAAACTCACCTGAGCTCTCTGGGCTCTAAACCAAATATGCACACAAGTCTAAAAACACAACACAAACTCGCTCCTGTGAATTTGATGCCAAAATGCATGAAATCAAACTAAACCTCAAGAACTTCTAAAATTGCAACCGAGTGTCTGAACCATATCAAATCAACTCCGAATTGCGTCAAATTTTGAAGACAAGTTTTCTATGAAAAAAAACCGACTCAAAGCTTCAAATCACTCATAACAACCCTGAAACGGCGATTCAAATCTCAAGTCAAAATCAATAAACTTTGAAATTTCAACTTCCACAATCGATGCTGAAACCTATCAAATCACCTCCGATTGACCTCAAATTTTTCACACAAGTCACATTTTCCATTACGGACCTATTACAACTTCCTAAATTGGAATCCAACCGCGATATCAAAAATTTCACTCCTGGTCAAACTTTCCAAAAATCCAACTTTTGTCATTTTAAGACAAATTCAACTACGGACCTCCAAATTATAATCCGGGCGTGCTCCTAAGTCCAAAATCACACTTAACAAAGCTAATGGAACTGACGAAACTCCATTCCGAGGTCAAATACAAAAAAAAGTCAAACTTGGTCAATTCCTCCAACTTAGAACTTAAATCTTGAAGTTCATTCTTCCAAATCGATTCCGGATAAGTTGAAAACCAATAGTGACGATTTACGCAAGTCATAATACATCATGCGGAGATACTCAAGCCCTCAAAATACCGAGCGAAGTGAAGATACTCAAAATGATCAGTCGGATCGTTACAAAGAGGTTTGAGGAATAGAGGTACAAGCAAAAGTAAGTTAAGGTCCAAATACCATAATATTACATGCAACAACTGTAGCAGGAAAGGACATACCAAAAGGTTCTTCTACAAGTTGAAGCAAGACACTACAAAAGGGAAGAAAGTTGAAAATAACAAGAACAATGTTGTTGCTATTGTTTGAGATGACCTTTTTGCTTATGATAAAAACATCATCAATTTAGTATCCCATGAGACTGGATAGTAGATTCTTGAGCTACCTCAAATGTTACACTAAGAAAAGATTTTTTCTCATCGTATACTCCTGTTGATTCTGGAGTGTTAAAGATGGGCAATGCCGGTGAAATTAAGGTGTTTGGTATTGGCACGGTGTGTTTGAAAACTAAAAATGGTTCAACGTTAATTCTTCAGAATGTCAAACATGCTCTAGACTTTCCTTTCAATTCGATCTCTGCATGAAGATTAGATGATGAATGTTACCATAATGCCTTCTTTAATGGCCAATAGAAGCTCACTAAAGGCTCGTCAGTAGCAGCTCGAGGAGTAAAGTATTCTCATTTATATGTGACACAAGGCTCTATTCTTAATGACTATAAATCAGTAGAAAGTGAAACTTTATTAGGATTTTGGTACAGAAGACTGAGTCATATGAGCAAGAGGGGGATTACGTATTTGTCTAAGAAAAGTTTTCTTTCACGAATGAAACATGCAAAACTGAAAATGTGTATCCATTGTTTAGCCGGCAAACAAAAAAAGTGTTTTATTTTATAGTCACCCTCTTTCAAGAAAGCCCAAATTATTGGAGCTAGTACACTCTGATTTGTGTGGTCCTTTTAAAGTAAAATCAAAAGGTGGTGCACTTTAATTTGTGACCTTCATTGATGATCATTCTCGCAAGCTCTAGATGTATCCTTTGAAATCCAAATATCAATCACTTGGCGTGCTTAAATAATTTCAGGCCTTAATTGAGAGACAGACGAGAAAGAAATTAAAATTCATTCGCACTGACAATTGTCACGACCTAACTCCCAAACCCGGTCATGATGGCGCCTCTCGTGAAGACAAGGCCAGCCAACAGACATCAATACCTCTTTAATACTTACTTAGCATAATTAAGTCTAAAACATTAGTAAAATTATCATATGTGCGGAAGAAAAATAATAAAACAGGGAATCATCCCGATACAGCCCGACCGGGGTGTCACAAGTCACAAGCATCTAGAAGGATTTTTAAGTCAACTACAAGGCCTGTAATACATGGATTAAAAATTTAGAATCAAAAGAAGAAATATGGTACCGCGAACGTTGGCGGTCACCTTTCTCGGGTACAATAGCAAAATCCTCAACCAGCTCAAACCCGTTACCGGGTAAACTAGTACCTGCATCTGCACGCGAGGTGTAGGGAGTAAAGTGAGTACTCCAACTCAATGAGTAATGAAAGTAAATAACAACTGAGCGGCAAGAAAACACGTGTAGCAGATCATCATGCTGTATAGAAATAGTGTAAAACTCCTTTAGAAATCAGTGAAACTGTGAAATCCTTTAGAAAACATCTAGGCTCAGTTAAAACATCTTTTGAAAATAACTCTTTTTCAATAGTTAAGCAAATGAATGTGGAACAGATAGTGCAAGTCAGCACGTAAGTCAACCCCCGGGCACAACACTCCATCAACAAATAACACCAGGGTATCAGGTAAACAGTGCAAGAAGTAGCATGGATGCCAATAAAATGAGAGTGATGGATGTCATGACACGTAATACAACCAGAAACCAATGCATGAGTGCAATGCAATGCATATGACGGGTACACTCAGGTACCCACTGCGGCGTGCAGTCCGAGCCAACCATGTATTTAACGTCGACGACGCTCACTGGGGGTGTGTACAGACTCCGGAGGGGCTCCTACATCCAAAGCGCAATATCAAACCATCTTGTGGCATCAATTAATTCCTAGTCAGTCATTGTTACCTGATCGGTCAGTCATTGTTACCTGACCAATTTACATCATACAGTGTCATTCTTACCACTGCTTCAAGTCACATCATACAGTGTCATTGTTACCACTGTTTCAAGTTACATCATACAATGCCATTGTTACCACTGTTTCAAGTTACATCATACAGTGTCATTGTTACCACTATTTCAAAATCACTGTTGTGGCGTACAGCCCGATCCATGCTCGGTCCAGAAATCAACATAAGCCCCTTGGGCATTTGTAAAACAGTAGTTCTCAACCCGAAATATCATTTAAAATATCATTTGAGTTTTCAAAACTTAGAAGTATGGCTGAGTTTGCAAAACAGTATTTAAAACCTTGGACTGAAACCAAATGATATGCAAGATATGCTAAAACAGTAATATCAATCCCCGAAGGATTCACATAGTTGGCACGAATCCCAAACATGGAAATCAGCCCAAATTATGATGATAACAAATAGTTTCAGTCAAATACGCGGTAAAAATCAACAACCAGGACGGACCAAGTCACAATCCCCAATAGTGCTCTACCCCACGCTCATATCTGGCGTGCAAGTCACCTCAATACAGCATTATGATGTGCAAATCCGGAGTTTCAAACCCTCAGGATATCATTTACAAGTATTACTCACCTCGAACCGGTGAAATCTCTAGCTCACGATGCCTTTTCCCCTCAAATCGGCCTCCACGCGCATCGTATCTAACCAAAATCAGAGCGAATATATCACAATATGCTAAGGGAACGAAAATAATCAATAAATAGCGAAAATCTCGAAACTAGCAAAACCCGAGCCCCAGGACAACTTCTCGAAAGTCAAAAAATTTTATACCAAAATGTTCCTTATCTCGCCACGAGTCTATACATATCAAATTCACAAGAATCGGAGTCCATTTGACCTCTCAAATCCCTAGTTTAACTCTCTTAAGTTTCAAGCCCTAACCTCCATTTTTAACCTTTAATTCCTTGGGTTTTCACTGTTAATCCATGGTTTTAAACCATAATAACGTGTTCTAAGTCCAAGAATCCATACCTGATGAAAGCCCTCGAAACTCTCTTCAAAATCGCCCAAAACCCTCTTAGTCCGAAGTGGAAATGTTGTGTTCTTTCAAAAATTCGCGAAGGTTAAATTAAATGGTTCTGTCCAGACATTTTCGTTTCTGCGGTCTAATTACCGCACCTGCGACTATCGCTTTTGCGGTCTTTCTACCGCTCCTGCGGTTCCCTTTTAAAAATCGAAGACCGCTTCTACGGCTAAATATCCGCTCCAGCTGAACCGCTTTAGCGGCCAGGCTTCCACTTCTGCGGAACCTGCCCTGAGCCCCACTTTCGCATTTGCGCCCCCATTGACCGCTTCCGTGAGACCGCACCTACGGTCCTAAAACCGCAGGTGCGAAAACACCAGGTGCCAGATAAGTTCAGCAATCTCTCAAGTCCAATTTTCACCCCGTTGGCCATCCGAAAACACCCCGGGACCTCAACCAAAAACACAGATGTGACCCAATACCTCACTCAAACTTGCTCGAACCGTCAAAACACTATAGTTAACATCAAAATCATCAAATTTCCTCAAATCAAAGCCTAAGTTCAACCAAAACTTTCGAAACTCGCATTCGATCAAAAACCCGACCTAAACACCTCCGATTCAACTAAAATTTTGCACACACATCCCAAATGACCTAATGAAGCTACTGCTACTCTCGGAATTCCATTCTGACCCTCGGGTCAAAATCTCACCTATCATCAACCGCACTTTGCCAAAATACTAACTTCGCCAATTCAAGCCTAGTTCTACACCGGTCCTCCAAAATCAATTTCGATCGCACTTCTCAGTTACAAATTACTTCCCAAAGCTAACCAAATCACCGGAAATCCCATCCGAGCCCTCTAACTCATAAGTCAATGTCCGGTTGACTTTTCCAAGACAAGCCTTCCTTAAAGAGACTAAGTGTCTCATTTTCTACCAAAACCAATCCAAATCAACTATAACATACCAAACATTGATAATGAACACATGAAGAAGCATAAAACGGGGAAACAGAGCGGTAACTCATGAGACGACAGGTCGGGTCGTTACATCCTCCCCAACTTAAATAAACGCTCGTCATCGAGCGTACCCAGAGTTGTACTAGAGGCAATCCAATAGCTGAATGACCTTACCAAGCATATACCTGGGGTGATCCCTCGTCACCCTATCTCACATAGGTCCGATAACACAATATAGCTGAAATCTCACAGTCCATCTAAACCATAAACCATAGGACCACATTGCACTTTCCGAAATCATACACAAGATCAGAACCTCACATTAATACTCAGAATAAGCCCGAACCAGCTGTAATAACCCATACTTGCAACCTCAGGTTAAATCATGTGATATACCACATAATCCAAGCACTCGAAACGATAACTTCCATTCACGGTAGTCACCCACAACAACCAAATACCGATAAAAACCGCTTATTTAGCTAAAGCCTCATTCCAACACTTTCATATACTGCCAACGATAAATGAAACAAGCAGCAAACCATAACCATTTCTCAGATCGACCATTCATGAAGTCACTTTCCTTTTGATTAATACCACAGCAGACTTCCGAACTGAACCTCGATATTATCCTTCCAACAAGCTGAAATCAAATCTGTTTGTATTCATTAATAACTCCAACGATCACCTCGAATCCAACACACCACTCTGGTGATATGACACCTTAACACAGGCCTAAGCCACAACTTTCATAATACACGCACCAATGAGGGACGGTCTGAACATACTCAAATCATGACAAATGACTCAAACGAAAGGGTTGTACCTCAAGCTCATCAGTACCATTACAACACAAGGCTGAGACCCCATCTCACATCATGGAAATAGAATACCTGAATTTACCCTGAAGGGTCATACCCCCACGTGGCCTCGCCACAATGCGCGATCCTACCCAAACACTGTTACACATGAAATATCTCAAGTCGTCATGCTCAAAATCGACAGCCACGCATAATTTGATGTCTAAAACCAAAGCAATCCACTACACCCTCGGTGAAACAAATAACATACGACACGCAACCCGATAGGTCATAAACAATACTTCATTTACCGAGCAACACTCAATTACTCTTCCCGCTCGACTCTCTCTATAAATCCTCAATAGAACCACACCACATGTGTCCATATCCAACAAATCATAATGTCTCACAGCACAGAAAGCAACTCATGTATCCTCCCCAAATCACCAACAAGCTCAATAACAATCGATCAACCTATCCCTCAACAATACAACTCGGGGCCTAACCAAGCTAACTCAAGCTAAATACGTAGCCACATCGGCCTGCCAACAAACTCAATACCAAGAAGCCTGAAGCCGCTCCTTCCACTACTATAACTCCTGCCGGAGCCGTACGATACGATGCCCAGCACCAAATAAATACCGAAATCCACAGTCTCGCCCGGCGACATGCCCGGCCACAAGGAACGCATCCGAAAAAGTCTCTCAATATCGAAACTGAATCAATGGTAGAAACCTTTGCACTGACATCCACCACGAAGGCCCAATTAAGAAAAACAATCCTTCCTAGCCGTCCGCTGGTCTTTGGAATACAAACCACTCTGCTAGAACATGATCCGATCAACCTCGCCACGCAACCTGTGGCATTTTTCGACATAGCCCATAGCACAATAGTCTAGAATAACCCAACTCTGAGACAACCAGTCTACACCCCAATATCATATCCAAAATCTAATATATCAATCAAAGAAAGATCCATTCGGGCCTCCAAATCCCAATAGCCGCTAACGGTACCAACACACA
>MU760464.1:73191-111451 GCA_026770625.1 Nicotiana glauca
ATAAGACCACACTGTCTAAGATCCATAGGCCACCGAATACTCTCTCAGTTGTTCCCAGAAATACCACACTCCAGAATACTTTACTTGAAGAACTTCCTGCGAATCTGAATTCGTTACCATTACCTTCTAGATACCGATACATAGGATCCCATAATCGACATAAAAATACCACAAGCCTCGATATTTTCCGATGACAACATGGTCTTTGACCACATACACACCCTTGAGACACCTGATTGTTACATGTAGAATATTGAACGCAGTAAACCATTCTTAAGAGTCATTCACTCCTATTCAAACTGAAAATTACCTGACTTAACGAACAGAACCACCCGTGCCTTATTAGCACTCTGACACCGCGGGATATGACCTAATTCCGATACAAACAAACATCTTCCTTCTCTATACACTGAGCATTATTTATCAATAACAGCTCAAGGCATCCTATTATTTTCTCACATCAACGAAGCACCATATAACCTTTGTCAAAATTTTGTTTCACTCGTGCCATACTCGGCTCAATTTCTGCAACCAGGACTGATCCGCCATCATACCTCAAAACGGAACCAACATAGCACATAACCGTGCGATCAGCTAATCAACAGAACCCTCCCCAACTTGGCTCGAAGCCATATATCAGGACACACTCAATAACCCATAATAGTTTTACCCTAATGATGCCACAATACCATAGTGAGGTTAAACTCAATCATGCACAAGTTTGTGAAAACACAGATCATCTAGTACTGTAATCCTCTACAAATCTCGCATTCATCCCCACATCAACTGAGTCCACTCTCTTAAGCGACCCAAATTTACAACACGTACCTTTCAATTACACATGAGATCCTCTAACGTACACATAAGGAGCATATCACTTAAGAACACTCCGTAGGAGATAACCCACCTGCTTCGCCTCAATTTAGTATTTTAGCGCACCTTCCACCATCATGTACGTTACACAGTCATTAGACTTCCTAAGTCTGAACTCATACTGCTGCATGCAATGCACTTCACTTCCCAATTAGGAGATACAAAATTATTCTTCAAGCGCCCATAATTCGGCTACACTTCAAATCACAATAGGAATCAAATCACTTAACAGTTCATCTATTATCCTGCAAACTTCTTCGTCACTACCAAATCATATACATACATCTCGCATTACTAACATACTCATCACCTGAATACCAAACCGCCATTCCGGCTAATAGGGATAATACCGAACATACAAGTTCAAAACACTTGCTCATGCAATCAACACCTCGGTGCTCAAACCATGGCAAAGATCCGGCCTCAAGTCCTCCAGACTGGCCCAACATCAAACTCACAGAGATTACATCTCGCCCCTTGATCGGGGAATCACAATCCATCAAGGCACATCTGATGCTGAGCGCTCACATGCGCATACAGACGTGTGGAAGGAATTTCAAGAGTTATATCTCAAGCTGAATCAAGTACGCACGATAAGAATTCCAAGAAAGTGAAGCTTTCCTAAAGGTTCTGCAGCCTCTCGAGGATAAATACAGACGTCTCTGTACCGATCTGCGAGACTCTACTAAACCTGCTCATGACTCATGAGACCTAGTAACCTAGGCTTTGATACCAACTTGTCACGACCCAACTCCCGAACCCGGTCGTGATGGCGCCACTCGTGAAGACAAGGCCAACCAACAGACATCAATACCTCTTTAATACTTACTTAGCATAATTAAGTCTAAAACATTAGTAAAATTATCATATGTGTGGAAGAAAAATAATAAAATAGGGAATCATCCCGATACAGCCCGACCGGGGTATCACAAGTCACGAGCATCTAGAAGGATTTATAAGTTAAATACAAGGCTTGTAATACATGGATTAAAAATTTAGAATCAAAAGAAGAAATCTGGTGCCGCGAACGCTGGCAGTCACCTTGCTCGGCTACAATAGCAAAACCTCAACCAGCTCAAACCCGCTACCGGGTAAACTAGTACCTGCATCTGCACGCGAGGTACAGGGAGTAAAGTGAGTACTCCAACTCAGTGAGTAATGAAAGTAAATAAAAACTGAGTGGCAAGAAAACACGTGTAGCAGATCATCATGTTGTATAGAAATAGTGTAAAACTCCTTTAGAAATCAGTAAAACTGTGAAATCCTTTAGAAAACATCTGGGCTCAGTTAAAACCTCTTTTGAAAATAACTCTTTTTCAATAGTTAAGCAAATGAATGTGAAACAGATAGTGCAAGTCAGCACGTAAGTCAGCCCCTCGGGCACATCACTCCATCAACAAAATAACACCAGGGTATCAGGTAAACAGTGCAAGAAGTAGCATGGATGCCAATGAAATGAGAGTGCTGGATGTCATGACACGTAATACAACCAGGAACTAATGCATAAGTGCAATGCAATGCATATGACCGGTACACTCAGGTACCCACTGCGGCATACAGTCCGAGCCAACCATGTATTTAACGTTGATGGCGCTCACTGGGGGTGTGTATAGACTCCGGAGGGGCTCCTACAGTCCAAGCGCAATATCAAGCCATCTCGTGGCATCAATTAATTCCTAGTCAGTCATTGTTACCTGACCGGTCGGTCATTGTTACCTGACCAATTTACATCATACAGTGTCATTATTACCACTACTTCAAGTCACATCATACAGTGTCATTGTTACCACTGTTTCAAGTTACATCATACAATGTCGTTGTTACCACTGTTTCAAGTTACATCATACAGTGTCATTGTTACCACTGTTTCAAGTTACATCATACAATGTCATTGTTACCACTATTTCAAAATTACTGCTGCGGCGCACAGCCCAATCCATGCTCAGTCCAGAAATCAACATAAGTCCCTTGGGCATTTGTAAAACAGTAGTTCTCAGGCTGAAATATCATTTAAAATATCATTTGAGTTTTTAAAGCTTAAAAGTATGGCTGAGTTTGCAAAACAGTATTTAAAACCTTGGACTGATACCAAATGATATGCAAGATATGCTAAAACAGTAATATCAATCCCCGAAGGATTCACATAGTTGGCACGAAGCCCAAACATGGCAATCAACCCAAATTATGATGATAACAAGTAGTTTCAATCAAATACGCGGTAAAAATCAACAACCGAGATGGACCAAGTCATAATCCTCAACGGTGCTCTACCCCACGCCCATATCTGGCGTGCAAGTCACCTCAATACAGCACTATAATGTGCAAATCCGGGGTTTCAAACCCTCAGGATATCATTTACAAGTATTACTCACCTCGAACCGGTGAAATCTCTAGCTCACGACACCTTTGCCCCTCAAATCGGCCTCCACGCGCGTCGTATCTAACTAAAATCAGAGCGAATATATCACAATATGCTAAGGGAACAATACTCAATCGAAAACAATCGATAAATAGCAAAAATCTCGAAACTAGCAAAATTCGAGCCTCGGGGACACTTCTCGAAAGTCAAAAATTTTTATACCAAAATATTTCTTATCTCGCCACGAGTCTATACATATCAAATTCACAAGAATCGGAGTCCATTTGACCTCTCAAATCCCTAGTTTAACTCTCTTAAGTTTCAAGCCCTAACCTCCATTTTTAACCTTTAATTCCTTGGGTTTTCAGTGTTAATCCATGATTTTACACCATAATAACGTATTCTAAGTCTAAGAATCCATACCTGATGAAATCCCTCAAAACTCTCTTCAAAATCGCCCAAAACCCTCTTAGTCCGAAGTGGAAATGTTGTGTTCTTTCAAAAATTCGCGAAGGTTAAATTATATAATTCTGTCCAGAAATTTTCGCTTCTGCGGTCTAATTATCGCACCTGCGACTACCGCTTCTGCGGTCTTTCTACCTCTCATGCGGTTCCCTCTTAAAAATCCAAGATCGCTTCCGCGGCTAAATATCCGCTCCAGCGGAACCGCTTCAGCGGCCAGTCTTTCGCTTCTGCGGAACCTGCCCCGAGCCCCACTTCCGCTTCTGCGCCCCCATTGACAACTTCCATGAGACCGCACCTGCGGTCCTAAAACCGCAGGTGCGAAAACACCAGGTGCCAGATAAGTTTAGCAATCTCTCAAGTCTAATTTTTACCCCGTTGGCCATCCGAAAACACCTCGAGGCCTTCGGGACCTCAACCAAAAACACAAATGTGACCCAATACCTTACTCAAACTTGCTCAAACCGTCAAAACACTATAGTTAACACCAAAACCATCAAATTTCTTCAAATCAAAGCGTAAGTTTAACCAAAACTTCTGAAACTCGCATTCGATCAAAAACCCGACCTAAACACCTCCGATTCAACTAAAAATTTGCACACACATCCCAAATCACCTAACGAAGCTACTGCAACTCTTGGAATTCCATTCTGACCCTCGGGTCAAAATCTCACCTATCAACCGCACTTCGCCAATTCAAGCCTAGTTCTACACCGGTCCTCCAAAATCAATTCCGATCGCACTTCTCAGTCAAAAATTACTTCCCAAAGCTTGCCAAATCACCTAAAATCTCATCCGAGCCCTCTAACTCATAAGTCAACGTCCGGTTGACTTTTCCAAGACAAGCCTTCCTTAAAGAGACTAAGTGTCTCATTTTCTACCAAAACTAATCCAAATCAACTCTAACACACCAAACATTGATAATGAAATATGAAGAAGCATAAAATGGGAAAAACAAAGTGGTAACTCATGAGACGACGGGTCAGGTCGTTACATCAGCCCGACGTTCGGGGATGTTGCATTGCGCTTTCTATTTAAAGCAGTGTGCATCCTCGCTTCAGAGGGCTTGTGGCGGAGAATTTAACCATTATGGTGATGAATATTGTGGTCCCTTTTATAGATATTGCAAATAAAAAGAAATTCATCATCAGAAAACTCCGACCAAGATGCCTAAATTGAATGATTTGGCATAAAGGATGAATAAAACTCGCTTGCTTTCGGAGTATAAACTTCCAAATACATTTTTGGTGAAAGAACTTAATATTTTTGCTTATGCTATCAATTTGTCTCTTGTTGTTGCTTTGGATGGTGATGTCCCAGAAAGAGTTTGGTCTGCCAAAGATATTTCTTATGATCACTTGAGAGTTTTTGAGTATAAAGCTTGTATGCGTGTTCCTAAAGATGAGAGATTGAAACTGGATGTCAAAACTAAACAGTGCATCTTTATCAGTTATGGTCAAGATGAATTTCGGTATCATTTTTATGATTCAGTTGACAATAAACATATTAAAAGTGATGTAATATTATTTGAATACCAAACTATTGAAAATATTGACAAATCTAAGAAGATATATTCTCAGAGTAATGAGAGTTTAGTTGATATTGATACAGTTTCTAATGCTAAGTTACCTATTGCACATGAAGGAACCTAAGACAATAATAAAGATAGTGATCATGATCAAAATTATTATCATGGTGTGGATATTATGGATGCTCCAATTGATAATGTTGTGATTGATTAGCAACCAATTCCTTCTCAAGTAACTACTTCAAATGCTACTGAAACCTCTCTTAGAAGATCTACAAGGGAGAAGCAAAAATCTATGGCTTATCCTCATGATGAGCATGTACTTTCAACTGGTATGGGAGAAATTGAGAGTTATAATGAAGCCATGCAAGATACCACAAAGATCAGTAGAATAGAAGCCATGAAAGATGAGATGAAGTCACTCCATGAGAATGGCACACATGAGTTAGTAAAATTGCCGAAAGGTAAAAGCTTTATCAAACAAATAGATATTTAGAGTAAGACAAGATAACTATATCTCTATGCCAAGGTACAAGATGAGGTTAGTTGCTAAAGGTTTTGGCCAGAAGAAAGGACTTGACTTTGATAAAAGTTTCTCTCATGTTGTGAGGATGTCTCTATTCATGCAGGTTTTGGCTTAGCCGCTAGTTTAGATTTAGAGGCTGAGCATATGGATGTAAGGATTGCTTTTCTCCGTGGTGATTTAGATGAGGAGATTTATATGGATCAACCTGAAGGTTTTGTAACTAAGAAAAAGAAAATTATGTCTACAAATTAAAAAGGAGGCTATATGTATTTAAACAAGCTCCAAGGCAATGATATTTGAAGTTTGAATATCATAGAAAAACAAGGATACAAGAAAACTTCTTCAAACCACTATGTATTCTTCCTGAAGTTCCATGATGATGATTTTATTATCTTATTGCTTTATGTGGATGATATACTTATTGTTGGCAAGAATAAATCCAGAATTGCAGTTTGTAAGAAGTAGTTGAGCAAATTTTGGAGTTGGTGCCAGCAAAGAAAAACTTAGGCATTCAAATCGGTCGACACAGAGATAAAAAGAGTTATTTTTCCCCCAAAATCATACATTGAGAAGGTACTCAAGAGGTTCAATATGACAGATGCAAAAGTAGTTAGTAATCATATCTCTAAACACTTCAAATTGAGTATTAGCTAGAGCACATCTACCGATGAAGAGAAAAAAAAGATGTCTCGTATTCCCTACTTTTTATGTTGGTAGTTAGATGTATGTTATGGTTTTCACTAGACCAGATATTACACATGCTGCTGGTACTGTTAGTAGATTCCTATAAAATCCTATAAAGGAACATTGTGATGTAGTAAAATGGATATTAAGGTATCTGAAATGTATTGCAAATTTGAAGCTGTGCTTTGGCAATGGCAAGCTTGAACTTGTTTGTTACACAGACACTGATTTAGGAGGCAATCTTAATAATTTAAGATCCAATTCTGGTTATTTGATCACATTTGCAGGAGGAACTTTTTCTTGGCAACTTAGACTATATAAGTGTATGACTCTATCCATCACAGAAGCTGGATGTATTGCTGCCACAAAAGGTGCCAAAGAACTATTATGGATGAATGAGTTTATTAATGATCTTGGCTTTGAGCAACCAAGATACATCTTATCTTGTGATAACCAGATTGCTATCTGTCTCTCAAAATACTCAACTTTTCATTCTAAGACCAAATATATAAATAGAAAGAATTATTGAATAAGAACGACCGTGGAAGAGAAATTATTTGAGGTTGAAAAGATACAAATTGATGACAATCCTTCGGATATACTGACAAAAGCGGTGGTTGGAGATAAACATGAGTTTTGTAGAAAATTGGCAAGCATAAGGCCTGTAACTAGTTCCTTTACTTGAAGACATATTTGGCCCCTTGGCTGGATGAGGAATTTGTTGGGCCCATGCCCATGTTGTCCAGCCAAATGCCAAATGACCTAATCCTATTATCTTTTGATTTTCATTCTTATTCGAGAATTGGATTCTATTTTTGTCTCTAATAGAGTTGGTTTTTGCTTTAATAGAAAGCACCACTTATTATCTATAAATAGAGCAACCTAAGAGAATTGTTCTACACTCATTGATATAAGTCTTTGAAAGACTTTAGCACATAACATTAGTTTTTAAAAGAGCTTTCCACAAGAGAAAAGAGAGAAGAAAAAATATTTATTTTGCTGCAGCTTTTTTTCCCGATCAGCTAGCTTTATATCATGTTTTCCGATTTGTTAACTATTTGATCAAGCTGAAATTTTGACTGAGTGATCTAACATCTTTATCTTTGATTTAAACAGTTGATATCGGATTTGGAGGCCTGTAGCATACGGTTTAGATCCCCGAACAACAACTTCATTTTGTGACTTCTCCTATTTCTTCAGTTGATTTGTCGTTATTATTATTGTTCCGTGTTTGACTCTTATTGTATAGCCAATTTAAAAACCTTTGGTAACCTCTTATTGTTATAGTGGAGCCTTTTGGATTCTTGTGATCCCGTAATTTTTACCTTCTATTTTAAGGGTTTTCCACGTTAAAATTTAGTTTCTTTATTTTTGGGTTTGCCTCTTCCTCGACATAACATTTCCAACTACCTCAGATCAAGTCCATTTTATTATTTTCTACAAATATTGTGACTTTTTCATTCCAAAACAGGAAAATCACCCTTCAATTAGTTTTCAAGAAAAAATGCGTTCATGCTTGATGGTTTATATTAGTCTGTGCATATTAAGTTATCGGAAATGAGTAGAAATAAAGATGTACTATATTTGATATTTTTAAAAACTAAAACTAATTATATTGTGCATTTTACTCAATAGTTACCTGCATGTTCTTTTTAGTTTTTGGTGTCAATTTCATGAACTAAAAAGGTGGGAAAAATCTTCAGTTCGATGGAGGAACTTTAGGACATTCTTGGGGTAATGCACCAGGTGTCGTAGCTAATTGAGTAGCTCTAGAAATATGTGTACAAGCTCGTAATGAATGACGTACATAATCTTGCTCAGAAAGGTAATGAAATTATTCGTGAGGCACTTAAGTTATATTTGTTGGGTGAACGGGTAGGAGATACTAGAGGTTCAAGAAGTAGAGTATAGTGGATGGGAGTAAAATGTGTTAGGGGGTAAAACTTCAGTCGTGCAGTGTTCACCTCATCACAGTTTCCGTCATTGGCAGGCTTAACGAAGAAGAGGACTATTTAAGTTATTTGTGTAATCTTTTGTGTGTGTGTGTGGGGGGGGGGGGATTTTGAACTAAAAGAACAATAAATGATAAATAATTTTTTTCACATAGTAAAAGAGAAAATTTGGCCCTTTTCCATCTAGGAATTTTTATAACATATTCTGTACAAAACAAATTTTGTTATAAATAGAATTTTATTTATGGTGAATGTCCATATTTCGAGAGATTCTAGGGTTTATTACTTGGTGGCTAAGTCAACCTATCCCTATAAATAAAGGGTTCTATTCCATTGTAATTCATCCCAAAATTCAATAAGAAATTCCCCTCTCTCTTTATATGCAATATTGTTCTTCTTCTTTTGTTATTTTATAACATGTTATCAGCACGAGACTCTACTGTCTCAAAAAGCTTTTTGAGAAGATTAAGCAAATATGGATGCCTCACAAACAAACTTGGATCAAAGTTCTATTGTAAAAATATTTGTTTAGTTGATTCATGTACGACACATACAATATTCAAAGAGAAGAAATATTTCTCTCATTTAAGTATATGTAAGGCAGATGTTACTACAATCTGGTAGTAGTAAATTAATTGAAGGCTCTTGGAGAGCTATTATAACCCTGCCTAAGGGAACAATACTTATCATAGAGAATGCAATGTTCTCCTCCAAGTCCAAGAGGAACTTGTTGATTTTTAAAGATATCCGTCGAAATGGATATCATATTGAGACAATTGATGAGAATAATCTTGAATATCTCATCATTACCAAAAATGTCTCTGGCCAGAAAAGGGCTATTGAGAAGTTCCCATCTTTGTCTTGTGGCCTGTATTGGACAAGAATTAGTGCAATTGAGGCACATTCTATTGTAAACCAAAAGGTTACTGATTCCAATACTTTTGTACTTTGGCATGATCGATTGGGACACCCTGGATCAATTATGATGACACGAATTATAGAAAACTCAAATGGGCATTCATTAAAGAATTTAAAGATTCTTTTAAATGATGAATTTTCTTGCACTTCTTGTTATCAAGGCAAGTTAATTATTAGACCATCACCAACAAAGGTTGGAATTGAGGCCCCTGCATTTTTGGAACGTATACAAGGGGACATTTGTGGACCTATTCACCCACCTAGCGGGTCGTTTAGATATTTCATGGTCTTAATAGATGCATCTTCTAGATGGTCTCATGTGTGCCTATTATCATCACGCAACCTCACATTTGCAAAATTAATGGCACAAATAATTCGATTACGGGCGCAATTTCCCGATAATCCAATTAAGTCTACTAGACTTGATAATGCTGTTGAGTTTTCATCCCAAGCATTTAATGATTATTTATTATCAATTGGGATAAAAGTGGAACATCCTGTAGCTCACGTTCACACTCAAAATAGTCTTGCAGAGTCTTTAATTAAACGTCTGCAATTGATAGCAAGACCGCGTTACTCGTGAAAATGAGGCTGCCCGCTTCTGTTTGGGGTCATGCCATTTTGCATGCAACAATGCTAGTTCATCTCAGTCCGACAAACTATCATAAATATTCCCCGTTGCAATTAGTTTTGGGTCATGGACCTAATATATCCCATTTAAGAATCTTTAGATGCGCAATATATGTGTGTGTAGCACTATCATATCGCACCAAAATGGATCCGCAAAGAAGGTTAGAAATATATGTTGGGTTTGAATCGCCCTCCGTTATTCGCTACCTCGAAACATTGACGGGGAATTTGTTTACTGCACGATTTGCAGATTGTCGATTCGATGAGACACTTTTTCCAAAATTAGGGGGAGAAGTTGGTGAAACCAAACGAAAAATTTTGTGGAAAAATCCATCATTATCTTATCTTGATCCACGTGCCTCTATTTGTGAAAAAAAGATGCAAAAGATTATCCATTTGCAGAGAATAGCAAATCAAATACCAGATGCATTTACGGATTTGAAAAGGATAACAAAATTGTATATCCCTGCAGAGAATATTCCAATCCGTACTGATGTCCCTATTGGACAATCTTCTAGTGTCATAGCTAATGAGTCGAAAGCACACCTAAAACGTGACAGACCATTGGGTTCCAAAGATCGAAATCCTAGAAAAAGGAAAACAAATGATCAAAATGACACTACGAAAGGATCTCATTAAGAAATCCAAGATTTAATAAATTTTGAGATTCATGAGGAATCCACTGAGCCCGAGACTCAAGAAAATAAGGAACTATTAATAAATCCAATTGATATTGAGACAAATTTAAATCGAGTGGATATAGTGGTGGATTATGTCTTTGCATATAATGTTGCATCTAGCATTATGCAAGAAAGTGAGGATCTTGAACCTCAATCTGTTGGAGAATGTCGACAAAGACTTGATTGGCCAAAATGGCAAGAAGCAACCCAATCAGAGTTGAATTCACTTGCAAAACGTGAAGTTTTTGGGCATGTAGTCCAAACACCTAATGGTGTTAAGCCTGTTGGCTATAAATGGGTCTTTGTACGCAAGAGAAATGAGAAAAACAAGGTACAAAGATATAAGGCACGCCTTGTTGCACAAGGATTTTCACAAAGGCCTAGTGTCGATTATGAAGAGACATATTCACCTGTTATGGATGCTATAACATTCCGTTATCTCATTAGTTTTGCTGTCCATGAAAAGCTGGACATGCATTTAATGGATGTGGTTACCGCCTACCTTTATGGCTCACTTGATAATGAGATATACATGAAAATTCCTGAGGGATTTAAAATTCCAAACACACATAATTCAAAGTCCTGGAAAATATTTTCAATCAAATTGCAAAGATCTTTGTATGGTCTAAAACAATCAGGACGAATATGGTATAATCGTCTTAGTGAGTACTTATTAAAGGAAGGCTATATAAATGATTTTATTTGCCCATGCATTTTTATAAAGAAAACAACATCAGAATTTGTTGTACTTGCCGTATATGTTGATGACATAAACCTTATTGGAACTCCTATAAAACTCCAAAAGGCAATTGATTATTTAAAGAAGGAATTAAAGATGAAAGATCTCGTAAAGACAAAATTATATCTTGGTTTGCAAATTGAACATTTGGCAAACAAAATTTTTGTTCATCAATCTACCTACATAGAAAATGTACTGAAACGGTTTTACATGGATGGAGCACACCCATTAAGTACTCCGATGGTTGTTCGATCACTTGATGTAAATAAGGATCCATTCCGACCTCAAGAAGAGAATGAAGAGCTACTTGGTCCTGAAGTACCATATCTTAGTGCAATTGGCGCACTAATGTATCTTGCCAATACTACAAGGCCTGATATAACTTTTTCAGTTAATTTCTTAATAATATATAGCTCTGCTCCCACAAGGAGACATTGGAATGAGATCAAAGACATACTGCGGTATCTAAAAGGGACTACCGATATGTGCTTATTTTATGGCAACAATTGCAGTCCCAATCTTATTGGTTACATCTGCCTTGCCCTATTTTTGGACCTTGCCTCGCCCTTAATTTCATAGACACGCCTTGCCATAAATTAAGTCGTCCCACTGGTCCGCGCATGCCTTTGTCAAGTGCCATGCCTTTGCTGCACATGTGACGAAGAGGTGTGCAAGGCATGTGCTTGGAAGTTGAAGACATGTGCCAAGCACATGTGCAGTTGACTCTAAAGGCTGAAGACAAGGCATTTCGTAGGAAGAGTTTGAATTTGAATTCAAACAAATCAGTTGTGCTTGTTTTTAGTTAAGGCATGTGCATGGCACATGAAAATAACTGCCCCAACTGCCCATTGTAAAACTGCCATAGGCAGCCCCCTTTTTATATGTGTATTTCGTTTGGCATTTGGCAAGTAGCATATTGTGAGCCAAGTCTAAACTGAGTCCTTTTTGTAATTCTGCGAGAATAATAAAGGTTGGGTTTTTACCCGTAATTCTGTGTGTTCTTAAGATTGGCTAAAGTCTGAAAATTGTTGTGTGTCAGGCTGTGTGTGCGAAAATTAGGCTGAGTAGCTGTGTGATTGCTACTGCCGTGCAGTGTCAATATTTGCGAAAAATTGGCCCTGTAACAACTGGTATCAGAGCTTTGGTCGTGATTAGTGGCCATGGCTGGTGGAACTTCAGAGTTGCGTGAACGTGTGCAACGGTTGGAGGCGCTGATCGGCGTGACTGATGATCCTTTGGACTTGGCAGATCTAATTACTGAGATTTTCCGTCTAAAGGATGGCATGGATCAGTTTCGTGACGGAATCCAACAAACCTGTGAGGCTACGGATGGCAAAGTTGAGGATCTGCAGAGGGAGATCGAAACTTTGAATGATGAAATTACTGTTCTTCGACGGGCATTGGCTGCTCCAAGCCAAGTGAGTGAAGAACGTTCTAAAGTGAAGATCCCTGATCCTAAGGCGTTTGGTGGAGCGCGTAGTGCTAAAGAATTGGAGAATTTTCTGTGGGATATGGAGCAGTACTTTGCTGCTGCCAAAGTTCCGGACGGAGAGAAGGTCACAATTACAAGCATGTACCTAACGGGAGATGCTAAATTGTGGTGGAGAACTCGCATGGCTGATGATGAAAGTGCGGGCAGGCCCAAGATAGATACGTGGGATAAACTTCGGAAGGAAATGAAAGACCAATTCTTGCCTAGCAATGCATCTTGGCTTGCTAGAGATCGCTTGAAACGTCTAAGGCAAACTGGATCTATTCGTGATTATATTAAGGAATTCACTTCCTTAATGCTGGATATTCAGAACATGTCGGAGGATGATAAATTGCATAATTTTATTTCTGGAATGCAAGCATGGGCGCAGAACGAACTTAGGAGACAGAACGTGAAGGATCTCCCAAGTGCGATTGCTGCAGCGGATTCTTTGGTGGATTATCGCAGTACCCGTAGTCTTTCTGAAATTCCTACTACTTCAAAACCTAAGAAAAGGGTGGAGAAGAAAGGGGAATGGAGGAAAGAAGTTCGAAAGGAAATTGTGGAAAAAGGCAAGGCTGTTGTTGATGGAAATGCTAGATATAAAGGCGTTGCAAACAAGAAGGGCGATGGTTGCTGGACGTGCGGCGGACCTCATCTTGCCAAGAATTGTCCAAATCGGGAGCGGGTTAATGCTTTGCTTGCTACAGAAAATAAAAGGGATGGAGAAGGTCAAGAAATTGCTGCTGCCTTAGTGAATCCTTTGCAATTGCTGAATGTTATCTCGTTGGTCAATGCTACAAGCAACGAGACTAACCCTCATTCTTTGCTAATGCACATCGAAATGAAAATTGGGGACAAGGGTGTGATAGCTATGGTAGATACTGGCGCTACGCACACCTTTGTTTCAGCCAGTTTGGTGCATAAGTACGGATTGAGTGTGTCTAAGTGTCCCTCCTACATGAAGACGGTGAATGCCAAAGCACAAGCCATTGTGGGCATGGCTTATGATGTTCCTATGTCTGTTGGGAACTGGAGAGGGAAAGTTAATTTGATGGTGATCCCATTAGAGGAGTTTGAGGTCATCCTTGGAATTGACTTTCTACGGAAACATCGCTTTGTTCCAATGCCTCACTTGGACGGAGTGATGATCATGAATGAAATGACTCCTGGTTTTGTTAAAGTTGTTCATCCTTATGGGAAGGAAGATACTCAACGAAAGGCTTCATTAATTTCTGCCATGATGGTCGAGAAAGGATTAAAAAGGGGAGATGATACTTTCCTTGCTGCTATGGTTGAGGTGAAGCCCGATGTGAAGGTTGAAGTGCCGGACTGTGTTGCTCAAATTTTGAGTGACTTTGCAGATGTGATGCCACCGGAGTTGCCTAAAAATCTGCCACCACGGAGGAATATTGATCACAAGATAGAGTTGATGCCGGGTTCGATGCCTCCTGCTCAACCTCCTTATCGTATGGCGCCGAAAGAGTTGGCTGAATTGCGGAAACAATTGAACGAGTTGCTTGATGCGGGGCTGATTCAGCCATCTAAAGCTCCATTTGGTGCACCTGTTTTATTTCAAAAGAAACAGGATGGGACGCTTCGGATGTGTGTTGATTATAGGGCATTGAATAAGGTGACTGTGAAGAACAAATATCCGGTTCCGTTGGTGCAGGATCTGATGGACAGATTGAGCAAGGCATGTTGGTTCACTAAGCTTGATTTAAGGTCTGGATATTGGCAGGTACGGATAGCTGAAGGTGATGAGTCTAAAACTACTTGTGTTACGAGGTATGGCTCATACGAATTCCTTGTTATGCCGTTTGGGTTGACAAACGCCCCTGCTACGTTTTGCAACCTCATGAATGATGTGCTGTACGAGTATTTAGATGACTTTGTCGTTGTATATTTAGATGACATTGTTATCTATAGTCGGACCCTTGATGAACATATGTCACACTTGATAAAAGTGCTGTCTCGTTTGAGGGAGTACAAGCTGTATGTGAAGATGGAGAAATGTGATTTTGCTAAACAGGAGATCAAATTTCTTGGGCACTTGGTGAGCCAAAATCAGGTGCGGATGGACCCGAACAAGGTGCAGGTCATTGTGGAGTGGCAGGCGCCTAAGTCTGTGAAAGAGTTGAGATCTTTCCTCGGGTTGGCTAATTATTACAGGAAATTCATTGCCGGTTACTCAAAGAAAGCTGCTCCTTTGACAGATTTGTTAAAGAAGAATGTTAGGTGGGATTGGACAGAAAAATGCAATGCTGCATTTGATGTGTTGAAAGAAGCAATCGCCTCAGAACCTATCTTGCGGCTTGCTGATTTTGAGTTGCCCTTTGAAGTTCATACAGATGCGTCCGACAAGGCTGTTGGAGGCGTGCTGGTTCAAGAAGGTCATCCTGTGGCCTTTGAAAGCAGGAAGTTGAATGAAGCGGAGCAGAGATATTCGGCTCATGAGAAGGAAATGGTTGCTGTTATTCATTGCTTACAAATCTGGCGTGTTTACTTGTTGGGTATTTATATGACCCACACAAGGCTCGGTCTCAAACAGGTTATGTATTTACCCGTGGAGGCACTGCCATATCTTGGCGATCGACAAAGCAATTAATTATGGCTACTTCATCTAATCATGCTGAGATAATTGTTTTTCATGAAGCAAGTCGAGAGTGTGTGTGGTTGAGGTCTATAATACATCTTATTCGAGACAAATGTGGTTTGAAATGTGACAAACTACTCACAATTCTGTATGAAGATAATGCAGCATGCATAGCTCAATTGAAAGGAGGATTCATAAAAGGAGATAAGACAAAGCACATTTCACCAAAGTTATTTTTCACACATCTCCTTCAAAAGAATGGTGATATTAATGTGCAACAGATTCGTTCAAGTGATAATATGACTGATTTGTTCACAAAATCTCTACCAACGTCAACCTTCAAGAAGCTAGTGTACAAGATCGGGATGCGAAGGCTCAAGGATGTGTATTGACGCTCTCATCAGGGGGAGTTAATGCGCGTTGCACTCTTTTTCCCTTACAAGGTTTTGTCCCACAGAGTTTTCCTTGTAAGGTTTTTAACGAGGCAACCAATAGGCGCATTTCTAAACATGTGTACTTCTTTTCCTTTTCTATAATTTTTTTTCCATTGAGTTTTCTTTTAGTTAAAGTTTTAACGAGACACATTATCTGTTGAATAGACATTCATGAGGAGTGTTATAAATAGAATTCTATTTATGGTGAATGTCCATATCTAGAGAGATTCCAAGGTTTATTACTTGGTGGCTAAGTCAACCTCTCCCTATAAATAGAGGGTTCTATTCCATTGTAATTCATCTCAAAATTCAATAAGAATTGCATCTCTCTTTCTCTGCAATATTGTTCTTGTTCCTTTATTGTTTTATAATAAATTTCTATTTTTCTTAGTCTCATAGAGTCCAAACAAACTGGCAGTACTTTAAAAGATGTTTAGTAGCTTGGATACACAAGTATTTTAGTTGTTCAACGTATAAAATTTGTATTTATTTATTAACGTTTGAAAACAATTTCTAACTCTTGAGACGTAAGTATAAGTTTAACTCTGGTTTATTTCTAGATAAAATTATATTCTTGAAAATATTGATTACTATATGGTTGAATTAATTTTATAAAATATTTTTTATGAACAATAGCGTAAATATCAGTAGAAACCTACTCTTGCAATTTTTTCAGTTTCTGAAAAGGAAAGAAAAGAAAACCTGCTTTAAAATCACTCATTGGTGTCATTTTATATGACATGCTTTCACTTTTTCTTATCTATTTCAAAAAGATTAATTCTTTTTTGCCAACTATTAACCTTATTTTCAACGCTACTCATTTAAAAAAAATAATTTTGGTACTTTATATATAATTGATTTTAATTCAAAAGTCACCATTTATTTTTTAAACTTTATAATACTCAATAACATTTTCACACAAATGAGATAGTAAAGTAGTAGTATTATTTTTATCAAGTATGGATAGTGATCACGATTTTAGCATGGAATATTACAATAAACTATTCATGTCATGCCAAAACTTTCATTTGAGAAGGAACTTTTGTGTTGATCCCAATTAGGGGCGTTCATGGTTTGGTTTGGATAGGTTTTGTCCAGTAAGAAAACCAAATCAAGTAAGTGGGTTTTTCAAATATTAGAAACAAATCAAACCAATTAAGTCGGATTTTTTTCGATTCGGTTTATGTCGGTTTTTCGATTTTTTCGGTTATTTATCAGTTTTTTCTTAAATATAAGACATACACTACCAAACACACATTTCGACGATCACATTTTCAACATAACACTATCAAATCAATTGTCTTTTGATAAATCTATTATTTACCAAGATATGTTGATGATAATTGAATCAAATAGTAATGAATAATTTAAGGACTCAATTAAAAATATGTTAGTTTTAACATGAAATAGATTCTTACACTTCACAAAAGAAAATTACCAATTAAATTAGAATGTAAAGGTAAAGAATTGTACTAAAAGTGCAAATAATTAATATTTACTATAAAAAATTAAAACTTTGTATAAAAGTATACATATATATAAGTGTAATAATAAATTTAAAGTAGCTACTTCTATATTCGGTTTGATTCGATTTTTTTTAATTAAAACCAAAATAAAATCAAATATTAAATTTAATTAGTTTTTAAATTTCAAAACCAAAACCAAATCAAACGGTATATTTTATTTTTATAAACACACCTAATCCCGATTCCGGAACTTCCTTTCCAGAATGTATTTCTCAGCACTAATTAATGCTCTACATAGTGCTACACACAAAAACCAAGACAAAATATGAATTCCTTTCCTCTCTACCTTTTCATTTTCCCTCTAAAAACTCATTTCCAACAGAACTGTACACAACCCAAACCTTAACCAGTACGATCAACAGGTCGGAATGAGGCCGGGGAAAGAGGATGAGTGGTGGAACGACGAGACGATTATGGAGCTAGGGTTGAAGCCGCCGGAGGATCTCCGTTGCAGAGGGTCAGACGGCAAGAAATGGAGGTGCAACGGCTACAGGATCCAAGGTAAATCCCTGTGCCAGAAGCATTTTCTTAAATCACGTATAGAACATTTACGCCGCGAGAAAATCTCTTCCGGAAGGGTTTCAGCGGTCAAGAGGGCGAGAAAGAGAGAAGAAGAGGAGTCGTCAACCGTAGTGAAACCGCAGAAGAAACCGCCGGTAAGACGCAATCTAATAAGGGACAGCGATACGAGTGATTCTGGTGAGGGTGAGACGCATGGTTTAAGTGAAGAATCAGAGAATGTAAAGCCTGTGAAGAAATCTTCTTTATGTGAGACGAAAATAGGGAGAAATGGAGAAGATTACGAGGAGAATGAGGTTGTTACATCGTTGAGGATGATGAAAGATAGTAGTGTGAAAGTTGAAAATAAGGATAGTTTAGATGATCAGATAAAAATAGGGGGTAAGGGTGAAAAGAAGGAAGGTCTGTTGTTTAATGAGGGATTTTCGGGTAGTAAAGAGGAAAAGAATGACAGTGCCGATGATACAGAGGAGAAAGGTTGTTCCAATTTGATCAAATCTGCTGGAAAGTGTGTCACAACTGAATCTTCTTCGAAAGAAAAGGATAGAATAAAAGGGATTTCACAAGAGGAAGAAGAACATGTGGATGTTGAGAGGGATAGCTATGAGAATAAACCTGGAGGTAAGAAGGTTTGTGGAGTGGTTAAAAAAGGGATTGAATGTGATTTAAGGAAAACGAGGTTGAAGGGGAATAGAGAGGATATTCCAAGTGCCGAGGAGGAGAAAGATGGTAACTTTTGTAATTTAAAGAGGAAGCATTCAGCTAAATCACTGGAATCTCTTGCAAAAGGTGTTAAAACTGCATCTTTACTTGGGAGAAACAATGGAAAATTACCAGAGAAGAAAAGAGTGGAAGTTTCTTTGAAAAAGCAGAATGATGATGAGCAGGATTACTGTGAAGATCCAAAGGGCGTAAGAAATAATAAGGGTAAAAACAAGAAGGTCGACAAAAGAAGGAGGCATTTTGATCGTGATGTGAGTTCATTTGCTCTACTCCGGACTTAATCTTTCTGTTGTAAGCTGTAATTACTGACCATAACTTGACATCATTTTACTAAGCAGAACTCAGATGATGATTGCCAGATGTGCCATCAGTGCATGAAAAGCGATCGAAAGGTTGTTAGGTGTCGAAAGGGATGCCTCAAACGCTATTGTGGCCCTTGTATTCAGAGATGGTAATGGTTTGTTGATTTTAACTTTGAGAGTTTCTCACTACTCTTGGCTACTGAATTCTGTTTTTTACGTTAAAGAGTATTGTTCTAGGGTATCTAAGCTTCTTTTTTGGCGGCATCTCATATTTCAACTGAACAACATACTTGTAGATTGATAGCGGAGAGGAATCCATTTTAGTGGCTTATGTTCTGTATTTTTACTAGTGCGCACATGTGCTTTGTTTGGGAAGTTCACATGGAATAAGAATACTTGATAACAACTCCCTTATCAAATGCCTAAGTTACACATGGAAAATTACAATATTTTTGTCTGCTTTGTGTTTCTGAATGATTAGATAGATTAGTTCTTGATGTTGTTCCTTCTGCAGTCATTTAGTTGGTGTCATTCTGGTTTGTGGATGTAGTTCATTCTAAGTAATGCTGTTTATGGACAACATAACCATATAATATCCATGACAGCATTAGTGTTATGGTATGGGATGGATGGTTTAATCTAAGGCAATGCCACCTTATCTTTTACATGGCTACGTCTCTCAGATGTTTGGTAAAGCACAGAGCTAGATCAAGTGGAGGTTGATCCACAATAGCTATATCTTGCCCAGCTGAATGGTCTAACTGGCTCAGCTGCTCAGTCACCGGATATTTTAGTGTTTACTGAGGGGATGCCTTTGGAGAACTACTTAGTAGAATGCCAATTAATTCTCTTTTCTCCACAGGGTGATATTAGAGTAACCTATTCATGAATCCACCTCCTACAGACTAGCTTGAAAGATGTATCAGACTTGTTAACAACTGCTATTCATGCTTCCTGGACATTGCAAATGTCTTTTTTCTCTTTTCCGTTGACTACATTATCAATTTATTGATTTAACTTAGTAAAGATAATCAGGGGCATCTTATAGTTTGAAACTGTAATTAAATAACAAAAATACTGCTGAACAAGCGCCCATCTGAACATAGAATCTGTTAGCTATTTCAAACATGCACACACACACATATACATATATTTTTATTTTGTTGGTAGGTGATCTATTTGCTAACGTTTTTCTCTTCAAATCATCAATATATGTAGGTGATCTGTTTGCAAACTTTTTTCTCTTCAAATCATCAATGTAGGTACCCTCATCTGTCAGAGGAAGCAATTGCTGAGCAATGCCCATTTTGTCGTGAGAACTGCAATTGCAAAGATTGTTTACGCAAAAATATTGTCCCTAAGGTTAGATTTCGCCATATATATGTTTCTTCATTCCACTTTCTGCTACAGACCTCCGGGCTTGTGATTGCGGCATGTTGATGCATTTTCTGCTCCTTATACTACAGGATCCAAAATATTTAGGAATACCACTGGAAAACAATGAAAAAATTAAATGCTTGAAGTATCTTGTGAATGCACTTCATCCATTTTTGAGAGCATTTATCCGTGATCAAACCATAGAAAAGGAGATGGAGGCAAAGATAAAAGGTATTATGCATACCATTCCTTTTCATGGTCTCCTGGTGATATGTGTACCCTTTTAGGACTTCTGCTTTTCATGCTGCTATTTGTCCACATGGCCTTTGTTCTGACTTATGAGGTATTATTTGGTCCTTCTTGGGTTGACCAGTTTGCTAGCATGCTTATTGGTGAAAGCATTGGTAGCTTGAAGAAAGCTTAGAGGCCAGACCAAAGTTCATAGGGCAGTAATTTGAATTCAAGTTACTAAATCTTATTACCTTTCTAAGAAGTATGACTTATTACCAAATTGTTGGGAAGCCTTTCGAATGGGGTGCAGTAACTTAGCAATGCCTGAGATACGTTTCTTTGTAATAACTACAACATAGTGCAACTTCACTTGAAATCTTATTTCTTTCCATTTATATATCTTAGTCAGCTTGATACAAAACTTTAATCCCGTTTCCATGAGGGCTTAAAAGGGGGGGGGGGGGGTTTACAAGATGTTATTACCTGAAGAAACTTTGGTCATTTTTCTAGGTGGGAAACTTCCTGTGATGTGGTGATTTTTTGTCGTTATTCTGCTGCTATTTCCTGGTGAATCTTTGTAGACAAAGTATTTACTGATTATCTTCATTTAAAGTGGTGGCTATGGTGCAGGATTGTCACTGTCACGGGTGACGATACCAAAAGCTACCTGTTATGAGGATGAGCGCGTTTACTGGTATGTCCCTTTCTTTGACTTGCACTATTTCTCCCTTTGTCCTGGTTGTCTTCCCCATTCCCTCAATATGCTATGTTTCATCGCAGTAACAATTGCAACACCTCCATTGTTGATCTCCTTAGAAATTGTTCGATTTGTTCTTATGATCTCTGTCTGGCCTGCTGTCAGGAAATTCGAGAAGGTTGTTTTCTTAGAGGTGAGGTAGTGGTATTTGTTCAGTTTCATAATAGATGAAAATCTTACCTGCTAGGAGGAAAATCAATTGCGTCATGTTTACCTTGTAAAAATTTCTTCCTTCTTGACCAATAATGCAGATTGTGCAGATGAAGATAGAAAGCTCCCTGAGTGGAAAGCGACAGAAACTGGTGATATCCCTTGCCCACCAAAGGAAAGAGGTGGTTGTGGAAATAATCGCCTGGTGCTTCAGAGTTTCTTTGGTGAAAAGCGGATTCAACAGATAAAGAGGGAGGTTGAAAACTTAGTCAAAGCAAATTCATCTGGCAATGAGACCCGCTCCATTGAAGAACATTGTACCTGTAACTCTAAAAGTAGAAGAAAAGCAGCTTCCAGATCCGGTTCTGATGACAATTATTTGTTCTGCCCTTCTGCAAAAGACATACAGGAAGGGCACCTGGAACACTTCCAGACACATTGGAGAATGGGAGAACCTGTTATTGTAAGCAGTGTTCTTGAACTTGCGTCTGGATTAAGCTGGGAACCAATGGTCATGTGGCGTGCATTCCGTAACATAGCAATCAAGGAGGGCTCATCAGATTTGGTGGTGACAGCAGTTGATTGTCTTGATTGGTGTGAGGTGCATCATCTTTGATGGTCCCTTCTCTTTTATTTCCTGTCTTACTGGGCTCATAATCTTTTGTTAGAACTTGCGCTTCATATTTTAATCTACAAAACTTTTAGAGTTCAAGCGGGATGTAACCGAAACGAGTAGTTAATTCCTGAATTACAACATTATATTTATATTATGCAAGTGCACATTTTTCTATGAGAGATATGTAACCAGTTACAATCATGTGCTCCTTTTTTTCGTTTAGTTTCCAGGTCTTTGAAGAGTCATATATTCCGAATATGAGTTATTGCTATGATGTCCAGTTGCCATCTGGCAGTAGGTTTCCTTTCATATAAGTGATACCAATTAATGTTATAGGTTTTGCTTAATTTATTCCTCAGATGCAATTAGCTATAACTTCCATATTGGTGCCAAACAATGATATTTAGAGAATCCAATGTATCTTTCAGATGTCGTAGCCTGGGGGTTGTGTGATCTAACTCAAGCCTGAAATTGATATGAATAAACTTGAGGCAAGACAATCCTTCTTTATCCCTTTTTTTCCTTTTCTGATACGCAGTGATGCTAGTGTTATTGATCATGCACCAAACTGATTCATTAATAATTTGTTATGCTCTGAAGTTTTATATAACAAGAGCAGAAAGAGCATCTCATCAAATGTTTAAATACGTATTCCTACAGTCAGAGTGGCCTTTTATTGGCCTACCGGTTATTTCAAAATAAAGCGTCTAACACTTTGGCAAGTCCCAAATGAGTAGTGATGCATTAAATGGGAGGGAGATGTTTGTTGATGAGATGGGAAATTATATCACTACATGGTCTGCCTATAAAAAGATCATCGGAGAATTCATGCTAGGTTCAGTTGAAATGTGATATTGTTAGTTCAGGAAGTTCATGCTTTTTTGTTGATTGAATCACCATGGCTCTAAACTAGCTGGTTAAAATGTGTCTTCAGTTAATCGACACTGAGATAAGCTTCTCTCTATCTTCATGTCTTTCAGGTGGATATAAATATTCATCAATTTTTTAAGGGTTATGTTGAAGGTCGAAGGCACCCAATTTTCTGGCCCGAAATGCTTAAGCTTAAGGACTGGCCCCCATCTACAGAATTCGAGGAGCGGTTGCCACGGCATGGAGCAGAATTCATTAGAGCCTTGCCATACAAAGAATACACACATCCCCATTCTGGTATTCTTAATGTTGCTTCCAAACTTCCGGATGGTATACTGAAGCCAGATCTGGGTCCAAAAACATATATAGCATATGGATTTGTCGAGGAACTTGGACGCGGAGATTCTGTGACAAAGCTTCATTGTGATATGTCTGATGCGGTAGGCATTATGAGTTGAATAGTTGGTCTCCAGCACATTAATTACTGACCTTTGATGTCATTGGAAGCTGTTTAAGTCTTATGCTGGAACACTTAAGTGAAGACAGGCCTGGAGGGTGGCTATACAAAACTTAGTTATTAATTTAACATAGTGTCAATTGATCTAGCATAATTACTTTTAAACATATTAAATCTCCTGTTGCTATAAACCTAAGTTTTATTTTTGAAAGCAACAGAAAAAGATGAGGAAGAAAAAGAAAATCAGGTTCTACTTTATATTCAGAACATAATTGATTATACTGGATTTGCTGATAAAAAATAATAATACTGGATTTACACAAAGAGCTACTGAACTTGGAGAAACGTATAGCGAACTCGGAGAAGCTTCTACTTATGGAAAAGATACAGGAGTTCTCAGGACTAGAACTATTGTTTCACATGCAGTAACACAAAGAATAGACTTTTCTGGACATAAGTTTCCCAGATGAAAGATAAATTTATTGCCTAAAAGTATAACTATTAAGGTGGGCTCTATATTCACCTTCAAAACTGGAGACCTGCAGAATCTTGCATTGACAACTCAATGCAGGGATTTCCTTCTCCTAAACCTGGTGGTATTTTTTTTTTTTTGTAAATCTGAAGAACTCAAAATTACCCTTTTAATATAGTTTCACACCATTTTCCAGTCTTATTTTAATTGTAAAAATTAACTTGCTATTTTCTTCATGTTGCAGGTGAATGTTTTAATGCATACTGCTGATGTAACCATTGATAAGTGGCAGCTTTCAAAAATTGATAAGTTGAAGCAAGAGTACGCTCAAGAAGAACTGTATAGTGCCAATAGAGATGATCATCTAGTTCCTAAGAGTGATTTTGCATCTGCAAAACAAGAAAAGGCGAGTGATTCTTTTCCCTCTGAGCAGAGTGTGCAATTGGAGGGCAGTTTCTCTTCTGATCAGGCGGTTGCTGTTGGAAACAAGTTTGACGGATCAGAGGAAGAAAATGGTGGTGCAGTCTGGGATATCTTTAGGAGACAGGATGTTCCCAAGCTCGAGGAATATCTTAAAAAGCACTACAAGGAATTCAGGCATATACTTTGTTCTCCGGTGGACCAGGTGCATACCTCATTAATGTGAAGCATATGCATTAGTGTGAAGAAAGAATTCCCTTCAATCCATTAAACGTGTCCTACTTTGACCTGTTCTACTAGTAAGATTATTAGTTTGAATCAATATTTTGTTGATAGTTTGGTAGAGAAATATGAAATGGTAGTTTGAAATGTGAAATGGATAGTTAATTGTAAGATGTCATGTCAATTTTGACGGTATCGTTTAGTTGCATTTATTTGAATTGTTGGATGGAGAGAAACATATCATTTAAAGAAAGAGATAAAGTATTAGGGATTAAACCAAAAGAGTAAAAATGGTCACCTTTATAGGGATGAGTGTCTCATTGATATGTTTGCAATCTCACTATACTATTTTCGTGTTGTTATTATTATTGTCATTAATATTATTATTATTATTATTATTATTATTATTATTATTATTATTATCAGCTTGATCATCATCATCGTCCTATTTATTATCGTTATTATTGTTGTTATATTTGTTATTTCTTTATAAGGTAAATAGTTTTATTGATGTTAGGAGAAAAACCTCCTGTATACAAGTATACCAAAGAGTAGAGAACATTGGAATATGCTTGTCTACAAAAGTCACCAATCATCTATACAAGTAGAGAACTTGTAGGTGCACCAAAATGGAACTAAAACACGAGGTCATGGTATAATGGGAACCCAACATGTTTTTCTGCAAGTACAATGGGTTTGCAACATGGGGATCATCTACGGGACGTGCTATTCATACCGGTATGAAGCACTTAGCAAGATGATGAATATGGCTATGACGGTTGAGTATCTAAAACTATGCAGCAATAAGGGAACAAGTATATAATCTGATTGTGATGTGCGTTGTGGAGACGAAATCACTTTAAATCTAAAGAACATATTGCCTATTGTTTAAAGTAGTCTTGAGTCTGAATAAATCTAAAGAAATGCGAAATTGCACTGGTGGTAGATGTGAACAATGTGAAAGGAGTGAGAGAGAGAAAAAGAAAAGTCTTCTTAATCTTTCGCTTGTATGTTGATATCCATAATAGTGAAAACTAGCAACATTGACTCAAATTTGGTTACTTATTTGGATTGTCGTTTGGGAGAGACACCAGGGAAATACAATATGGAATACAGTGGCTGAAGAAGCTCAGACTTGCAGAATGATGAAACAGATATTTATCTTTTGTTGGGGGTGGGGGGGTGTTCTGATAGAGTTGTTTGTCTAGTAGTCCTACATATTAGATGTTCTTGTTACCACTGCCGGCTACATTAACACAGAGATCTAAGATAATACAAAGAAATAATTTTTTTTTGGTGGGGGGATATTGGGCAGGCGAGAAAAGTATCATATTGTTGTGTGGAAGAAGGCTCATCCCCTATAAATGCAAGGGGTCTTGGAATAGGGGATTTAAGAGTGACCAATATAAGAAGGTTTGGAGTGTAGGCACACTTGGATATGGGACATTTTTGAAGCGAGGCGGAAGGTCAGCCGCTTCCAGTGTTAGAAGCGACGCAGGTACGATAAAGCGGGCGCTACAGCCCTAAAAGCGTGAAGCATAGAAGCGGAAGAAGCGCTGGAAGCAGTCGCTTCTTGAATTTAATAGCCTACCCGTGTCTATTTCACTTAAAACACCCAAAAGCCTATTCTGTTCAGCACTAACGTTCTAGGGTTTTGAAGCAGCAAGTCTTTCTTCTTCTTCAGTTCTTCTTCTTCAAATTTAAAACAAACAAGCTAGGGTTTTTCTTCTTCTTCTTCTTCAACATTACAACAAAAAGAGGACAACTTTCAAGTTTCAGGACTCCAGAGGTATGTTTTTATTTTCATTCAATCTTCTTCTTCTAATCTTCTTCTTTTTCTTTTTCTTTTTCTTTCTAAACGTCCAAATAGCGTCGAAATGCTGGCGAATTTTTTCTAGAAATTTTCTGCCCCGTTTCTGCCCATAATCTGCCCATAATCTGGCCAAATTTCTTCCCAAATTTCTGCCAAATTATATGAAGAAGATGACGAGCAATACAATAATGATACTGGAATACAAGAGTTTGACAATCTTGTAGAATAATAGGATGCTCATTTTGTGGTTTCATTGATGCTGCTCTTGACAATCTTGAAGAATAGGATGCTTTTTTGTGCTTTAATTGATGCTACTCTTTAGTTTTTTAATTCAAGTATTGAACATTTTCTTACAATTACATGTGTTGTCTAGGCCATATTTATTTTAATTTTTTTTTTTCTAAAATTCCGCTTCACTTAGAAAAAGCGGGCGCTTCGCTTCTCGCTTCTCGCTTTTCGTGAAATGGGGGTTGTCGCTTTTTCTCGCTTCACGCTATTTTGAACACTGGGAAATAGAATGATGAGGACAATCGACGCGAATCATTTCCATCCATGTTCAACATCTCCAGCCAACTGAGAGCATTCATTTATCAGCTATTCAGTATGGCAAGGTGCAATTGTGTTGGATCAAACTTTCAGGAGGAACTGATAAGATTAATTAATGGAAGAACTCAATAGGTTGTTGGAAGTTCTATGCTAGCAAAATCTTTCATTATTGAAAGGGACACTTGGAGATGGGAAAACAATAGAGATGGGACGTTGGGCATTCGCATTCTAGTCCTACTAACAACATATTATTTGAGAGGGAGAATAAGCAACTTCCTCTCACTGCAATTTGGGTTCCCAGAGTGCGAAGACAAGTCTCATTTTCGTTAGGACTGCAACATTGAGTTCCAGTTTAACAATTTGAGGAATTTATATAAGCTGTTGCTTCTCATATGGAATGTTTACCACTTATTAGTTATTACTATACTTATCTGATGACATATCAGGTGTTGTACACATTATCTAATAAGTTCGGAATTGAATGACTAATGCCACAAACAGTGAAATATTTGATACTTGGATGGAAATTTAGAAGGGCATAGAAAAAGAAGGAAAGCAAGGGAGGTGGTTCCATTGGCGATATGGATAAAATGTAAGGGAGAAAAAGAAGAGCGTTTTAGTGCGGGAGAAGGAAGAGAAGGCGCTGGCTTGGAGTGGTACCCACTTATGTGAGTTGTTTGGAGAGAGTGAAATGGAAGAGCTTGCGAAGGTGTAGAGATGAACTTTGTTCAGTTGAGTAGTAGCCATTTTGTAAAAAAAACATCTCTTTTTGTAGGTTTTCTAATTTTTTTCTTGGGTATACCTCTTGTATACGGGTTTTGCGCACATCTTAATGAAATTTATTTACTTTATAAAAAAGAAGAAGAGCGTTTTAGGGAATTGGAAGCTCTTATGTGAATATTTGTGGTTTGCTTCTTTTTCTTTACACTTTTGAAGTACATGAGACATTCCAGTGAGCTGTGAGGATTGGATGTTTTTCTGTAGAGAAGCATGTCTCATTCCATGATCTTGTCATTTTTGTGCATAACTTGTATTGCCGCGTTTTTCTCCTCAATCACATAAACAAATGATATATCCTTGAAAAAATAAAGAAAGCAAAGTACACTAGTATAGCGCTTAGGTGCGTTTTTTTCATGCCAGTGCATGCTGGCTGGTGATAGTTGTGTTATCTTCTTTACTTTGCTGATCATTAACTTGTAAAGTGCAATATGTAGTTGCAAGAATTATTTTTTCTATCAAATTCTTTAACTCTTTCTCTGGTCAATTTTTTTTTTTGGTCGTAAATAGAACATACACATTCCGATACTGCTAAGTCATTTAAGGATTTATCTAATTGAAATGTTCGTCATCAACGATCATTGTTTTGTTAATTTAACTTTGTAGGTTGTTCATCCAATTCATGATCAAGTTTTCTACTTAACCGCATATCACAAGAAGAAACTCAAGCAAGAGTTTGGTTAGTGCGCTACCTATTTAAACTTCATCGGTCTTGTGCTTTCCTTAGTAACTTATTTTGGTACCATAGGCATTGAACCGTGGACATTTGTACAAAAACTTGGAGAAGCAGTTTTCATACCCGCTGGTTGTCCCCATCAAGTTAGAAATCTTAAGGTACAATATTCTTTTGTCACTTTTATGCCATATCATTCTTAATCATGAACCTAATTATAGAAGATATTTCACATGTACCATATTGCTTGTTTCGTTCACAGTTCCCAACCTGATAAAAAATGTCCAGTCACGCACAAAGAAATTGGGGAAAATGAACCAGAGGCAGAAGAAAAGATTGGAAAATTAACTTATTTTCTTTTCATTATGGGTTTGGCATGATAGATTTCTTAAATCAACTCTGTGATGTTTATCTTCTCATCTTCATGCACGTCCATGCTACATGAACCTTAACACTGTCTGCTTATAATCTTCTGATGTCCTTTGGAATTTTATAGTGGAAACCTTTTTATGCAAAATGTTAACGATGGAACTCAACATACAGTCATCAAATATCTGATTGATAGCAAATATTCTGTACCTAGTAACAGCTATGAATTTTTGTTTCCTGTAACTCATTTTTTCGAGGCTACTTCTTGCTTATGCAATCTATTGCATTACTGGAACTATCAAAGTGCATATCACCTCGATTGAACTCTTACATAGACTTTTAAGTTACAACTGTGAACTGTTCCTGGCTATTACAATTAGCAGGTTGAACAGGAAGTATGGTGTGGTGAAATATTTCTGATCTTGGATTACACACTAGCGAGACACATGAATAAATTTATAATGTTTCTTGCTTCTTCGGTATCATGATTCTGTTTTCCCCTTTTATCTCATCTGCCTCAATCCTTTTTTTGGGGGCATTACAGTCATGTATAAAGGTTGCTCTTGATTTTGTCTCACCTGAAAATGTGGGCGAGTGCATTCGCTTGACTGAGGAATTTCGTCTTCTTCCCGGAAAGCACAGGGCTAAAGAGGACAAATTGGAGGTGAGTTCTATTTTTTGATTCCAGAGGCATGCCAAATACTTCTGTTGATGATCTTCAGTAACTCTTTAAATTTACTCGAGCTAATCAATAATTTAGGTGTTACAGTGGGGGATCTTCAGTAGTAGTTGAGCTAATCGACATATTAGTCGTAGTTCTGTGGAAGAAGAGGTTATGCCTAGATGAGAATAAACTGAAATATAAATCAAGCTAGTGGTGAGGACAAATTTTGCTGTTTGCTGAACATAGAGGAAGAACATTGTAAAGTGAAATTAGGTGGTGAATTGGTCGAGGAAAACTGGAAAAAAGAGGGGGCGGAAAGTACAACTTATACCTTTTTATTATATGAATTTTAAAGTTTTCCTTTTTGTTTATGAAGTTTGTTACCAGTATTTGCTGTGGGGGTATAATATTTCATGTTCGCCTTCTGCATTAGGCGAAGAAGATGGCTTTATATGCACTGGAGAAGGCTGTAGTTGATCTAAAGGATCTTGAATGGTGAGTGGAATAATTCATTTTTTCCCCATCTTAGTGAATGCACGTATTAGCTATTTATCTGCCTCTCTATGTTATTAATTGTTGTTGTAGTTGATATTTGAATTTTTCTTTCTTATTCCTTACCTCCTTCTACACTATCACCATTTCGACTCTTGCACTAGCATAAATTCTTTGATATAGACATACTTGGTAAATTCTCAAGATAAAATGTTATATGGTTAAATAGGAATCTCTTTTCTCAGTTTTTGTATCTGCTAAAATTTCCGAGCTTTGCATTTGCTTCTTGTCTTGAATATGATTATTTTTCTCACTTACTGATAAAATTTTTCTGGATGTGCTCAGTAATGACAGAATCAAGGTTCAGCAACCACATTTGAGTACTGAGTAGTCTTGTTCAAACTAAAGAGTGAGTGAAATAGTTTCATTCTGTCATCGATGTACATGTGCTTGTGAACCACCTGACTATTATCTGGGGATCATGAATAGAGTGCTGCAAATAACTCATGTATATCAATCTAATCTTTACTGTCTCAGCCAAAACTTGGATGCTAAGCACATTAGCCGTGATGCATCTTACAGTTCCAACTTAGAAACACTAGGAGATTCGGGGATCTACAGTGTCATTACTGCCATTCGCAATATGAATGGTTTTTGTTTCACAGGGTAAACCAGCAACGCTTTTAGCTTGTACATCTTATTTTGAAACTTTTGTTGACCTGATTTAGTGGGTTTGCCTTTTGAATCCAACAATGCTTTGCCTTAAACCTCTAACTCTAAGCAATTACCATGGGCAACTACATGATGTCTGCTATTAGGTCACTGCTGGGAGGAAGTACGTGCGTCTGTTCTCCTTTGCTTATGATATAGTTCAGACTATTTTTTTGTGCAAAGTGTTTTTAGGGAAAGTGATCCTTCTTGGTCCCTTTTTTCCTTATAGTTTCTGTTTTCTCACCACCCCATGCCCTCTGTATTAGCCTATTAGGAGAGGTGGTGTGTAAATGTAGGCCTCTATTCTGTCGTCAATTTCACTTATGTGACCACTGACCCCCCTGAAATCAGATAATTTGAGTAGTTCCGTATGCTTGATAATCAACTCAAGACAGTTTGAGTGGCCTCTCTTGTTTTTTAACCGTTAGTTGTAACAATCATGAACCTATTAGTCAATCTGCCATTTATTTTGTTAATAAATATTACGGAATTAGAAGAAACAATTATGTCCGTTCACTAAATTTAGGAATCAACAAAAGCATGAACTTTTATCGTTTCCGGTCGATCCTTTTGAGTTTCAATTCTCTGTTTCTCCTCGTCTCTTTTCCTTATCCTTGATCTTCACGTAGAAGTCCCGCGTAAAAAACTATGCTTGCTTTGGTTCTAACATTTGGTATTCTTGAATCTTCTTAGTTGTGTAGGGGGATCAAATGTTTATATTTCCTTCCTTTTCTTAAATTAGATATTTGATATTATTAATGTAATAACCTGACAACAGGTGTCAGCAGGGCTGTATGTAGAAATTTTTGTAAGTAGTGTCAAAATTTATAAAAACTTTAATTATCATACCTTTGGATAAATAGTTTTAATCTATTGGTTTTGTTGAGTCAAGTTAGAAAAGGTCTCGAGTTCAATTCTATTAGCATTAATTCATATATCCAGTAAAAATTTCCAACGAAGTGGTGTCATGTAACACCGCTTCATCAAACATGTATATGCCTTGTGTCAATACCTCCTACGGCTTCAAGCAGGGGCGTTCGTGGCTCTGTCGATCCTTTCTTTAAAATAGTCAAACCTATCATACCTATTTACTAAATTTAAGAATCTAACAAAGATTAAATTCTTATTGTTTCGTGTCAATTCGAGTTGACACTTGAAGCCTTTGAGATAACGAATCACTCTTAAAGCTGCCTCCAATTATTTATCCTGTGAACAACAGTGGCTGAACTTACCCCACACTTAGGTTTCAGGCATATTCATATATGCTCATAATGTCTGCCGATTGACATTGATATTTGTATTTATTCAATTATTTTTCAAGCCAGGAACATGGTCATTATTCCAATAAATATCAGTATATCACATAACAATAGTACTAATAATAAAAGATTAAAGTACATATAGAAAAATATATTCAGACCTCTCTATTACAGCCAGGGGCGGTTTTAGGGGGGCGCAAGGGTGTTCACTCAAACCCCCTTTCGCCGAAAAATTACACTATGTATATAAGAAAAAATATGTTTTTACTTCTATATATTAGGTTTTGAACCTCCTTCACAATTTTTAAGTTATGTTTGTTGAGATGGTTAAAGTGACAGCTGGTGACAGTTGCGCAACTGAAGGCTTGAAGGGTGACAAAGTCAGTTAGGTGACAGCTGTGTATAATAGCAAGTTAGTTAATTAGTTAGAGTTAGGAAATAATTATATATATCCTACATGTACAGTGATAAAAAGCTGATTTAGGCATTGTAATCTTTTGCTCTGTAATTGAAGATTATTTTTCCAGAACTTTCTTCTTCTTCCTTCTTCGATTCAATCTGAACCTCAATTCTCCACCCTCTAATGGTGGATTTTATCATGGTATCAGAGCTTGAGTGATTCGATCGAGGACATAGCATAGCATCATAACATCTCTACTATAAGTTCATAGATTCTTCTTCTTGAGTTGAAATTGAAGCTCAATCGAAGCTCAACAATGGCGAATCAAGATATTGATAATCCTAGGCATCCACTATTCTTGCAACCGTCCGATAATCCTAGCAATGTGATAATATCAATTCAATTGAAAGGAACAGAAAATTACTCCATCTGGAGTAAGGCTATGGTGATTGCGCTGCGAGCGAAGAGGAAATTATGGTTTATTGATGGAAGCTGTACAAAATCTCAGTTCGTTGAAGATCTAGGCGAGGACTGGGAGAGAGTTAATGCAACATTGTTGACATGGATCATGAACACCGTGTCTCCAGAACTGGTAAATGGCATTGTGTATGCTGAAAATGCTCATGAAGTCTGGCTGGATCTAGAAGATCGATTCAACAAAGTCAATGGTTCTAGAGTCTACAATCTGCAACGAGAAATAGCCGCAATTTCTCAAGGTACCTCTAGTATCTCTGTCTATCATTCTAGGTTGAAGTCGTTATGGGATGAATATGGTTCTCTTATATCCTCACTTCCAGTTACTGCTGGTACTAGAGACTTTATCGAACATTTAGAACAACAAAAGCTTTTCCAATTCCTAATGGGATTAAATGAGTCATATGGAGCTATTAGAAGTCAAATTCTGCTACAATCTCCATCACCTTCTGTTAGTCGTGCATTTGCAATGCTAATAAATGAGGAGAATCAAAGGAAAGTGTGTGTTTCTAATTCTCAGATTAGCTTAGCAAATGAAATGAATGAATCTATGATTTTCATGAGTACAAGAGGAAATCAGTCAAGGTTTACAAGGCCAAATGATTTGTATTGTGAGTATTGCCACTTCAAAGGTCATTCAAATGATACTTGTTACAAGCTACATGGATATCCACCTGGATACAAAGGGAAAAGACAGCAACAATACAAACAGGCAAATGCAGCTGTGAATAGCAGCAATCATGCTCAAGAGAATGCTATAAATAAAGGAAAAGCTGAAATACCTCAAGGAATGTCAAACTTCTTCACAGAGGAGCAGTATGGGCAAATAATAAGGTTGCTGAACAAGGACAAGGTAGAGGAGCACACAACTAATATGGCAGGTAATGATAATTCAAGTTTGTTGAAAGATTGTCGGGATCCTTGTATTATAGACACTGAAGCAACAAATCATATGGCTTCAAACTATAATATATTGGATGATATAGTAAAGATGCCTGAAAATAAGAGATGTAATGTTAGCTTGCCAAATGGTAAGTCTGTCCCTGTTACTTATCAAAGCAGTTATAAACTCACAGGAGATGACACCATACATGATGTGTTGTGTGTGCCTGAATTTAAATACAATTTGTTGTCAGTCTCTAGGCTAACAAGAGAGTTGCAATGCTCAGTGAATTTTTTTCCAACATTTTGTGTCTTCCAGGATCTGTTCACTGGGAAGGTGAAGGGGATTGGTAAAGAGAAAGGTGGCTTGTATCTCTTAATTCCAAGGAAACCAAACCAATACAGGGAGGTCCAAAGAATTAGGAGTTGTCTTGCTGCAGAAGCAAAGATTGATGCTGAAACTTGGCATAAAAGGCTTGGACATATTCGAGTAGCTATCATGAAGAAGCTGGATGTTGTAAAAAATGAAGTCTTGCTAGATTGTAATCTCAATAATTGTACTGTATGCCCTTTGGCTAGACAGACTAGAAGACCTTTTCCCCTTAGCAACAGTAGAGCAAGTGATGTTTTTCAATTAGTTCATGCAGATATTTGGGGTCCATATAGAGTCTCAACATACAATGGGAACAAATATTTTTTAACACTTGTAGATGATCATTCCAAGATGATTTGGGTATTTTTGATGAAATTAAAGAGTGATACTGTTGTTTTGTTGAAATCATTCTTTAAACTTGTGAATGTGCAGTTTGGATAGGCAATTAAGGTGTTAAGGTCAGATAATGGTGCAGAATGTTTTAGCAAAGAATGTCAGAATTTCTTCTCTAGTTCTGGAGTTCTTCACCAAAGTAGTTGTCCATATACTCAACAACAAAATGGAGTAGTGGAAAGGAGACATAGACACATACTAGAGGTGACAAAAGCATTGAGGTTTCGGGGGGAGCATCCCACTACATTTCTGGGGAGACTGTGTGTTAACAACTGTTTATCTTATAAATAGGATACCTTCCTCAGTTCGGGGAAGCAATTCTCCTTATGAGGTATTTGATAAGTCCAAGCCAAGTTTGCTACATTTGAGGGTTATAGGCTGCTTATGTTATGCCACAGTCACAGAGAAAGTTGACAAATTCTCACCTAGAGCTATGGCAGTAGTTCACATGGGATATTCAGGCTCTCAGAAGGGCTATAGGCTGTATGATCTCAAGGCCAAGCGATTTTCTGTAAGCATGGATGTGACATTCAAGGAGAACATCTTTCCTTTCCAGTCGATGAAGAGAGGGGTAGACTTTCCATTATTTCTGGAGATTAATGATGTTCAAGAAGACATCTCAAGGACAGCTGCACCAATGGTAGATCAGGGAACAGTTGGAACTGATGCAGGACAAGATACAACTACCACAAATGATTCTTCACTTGCTGAACTAGCCTGTGATACTTAGTCTACAACAACCAATCCGCATAACTTTGAAGGACCACTTCAGCCTTGATGTATTGCCTACAATTGATCCTGTTGAACCAGTTCCACTAAGGAGATCCTTAAGAGATCCAAAACCACCAACTTGGTTGAATACTACATTTTTCCAAGGAAGACTAGTTCATCCTCCAATTGTATTTATCGTATGTCCAATTACTTAGATTACTCCTCTCTTTCACCAAAGTACCAATCCTTCTTAGCTGCTACTTCTGAGACAGAACCTGCATCTTATGTTGAAGCAATGCAGGACCCTCGATGGATTAAAGCTTTGAAAATAAAAATTGATGCCCTTGTCCTCAACAAGACATGTGAAGTAGTTGATGTACCCAAAGGAAAGGTTCTTATTGATTGTAGGTGGGTGTACAAGATCAAGTATAAGTCCAATGGGGAGATTGAAAGATTCAAAGCCAGATTAGTCGCAAAAGATTATAGTCAACAAGAGGGATTGGACTACCAGGAGACATTCTCTCCAGTAGTTAAGATGGTCACAATTAGGGTAGTTATTGCCCTTGCAACCATGAATAAATGGAATCTCTATCAAATGAATGTCTATAATGCTTTCTTTCAAGGTGATCTTGAAGAGGAAGTTTATATGCAACTCCCACCTGGTTTTGGTAGTCAAGGGGGAACAAGGCATGTAGACTACACAAATCCTTATATGGACTCAAACAGGCTTTAAGACAGTGGAATCTAAAGCTCACTGAGGCACTGATTACTGCAGGCTTTACTCAGAGAAAACATGACCATTCTTTGTTCACCTTGAAGAAGAATGCTAAGCTTGTCATCATCCTTGTTTATGTTGATGATCTCCTTATCACAGATGATGATGCTGATATGATTCAAGAAGCTAAAACAATCCTTCATAAGGCATTCAGAATCAAGGACTTAGGTCTTTTGAAATACTTCTTGGGAATTGAAGTTAGCAGATCCCAAAAGGGTATATTGTTGTGTCAAAGAAAGTATACAGTGGAACTAATAGCAGAATTGGGCTTAGCAGGGTCCAAACATGCAATCACTCCAATGGAGCAGAACAGTAAGTTGACAACAATGGAATATGATACACACTGCAACTTGAAGGATGATCTAACACTCACAGATGTCAAAGGATATTAAAAGCTCATAGGAAAGCTTTTGTACTTGACATTAACTAGGCCTGATATAGCCTACACAATACAAACTTTAAGCCAGTTCATGCAAGCTCCTAAGAAGTCACACTTAGAGGCATCACATAGATTAGTGAGATACCCGAAGAATGATCCAGGATTGGGCATTCTAATGAGTGCAGATGGTGATATGACTCTAAAAGCATACTGTGATGCAGATTGAGCAAGCTGTCCAAATTCAAGGAAATCAGTAACAGGTTACTTGGTGAAATTTGGGAAGTCCTTAATCTCATGGAAGTAAAAAAAATCAAAGTACAGTAGCAAGAAGTTCAGCAGAATCAGAGTATAGGAGTATGGCACTAACAGTGTCAGAATTGATTTGGTTGTTAGGAGTTTTCAAGGAGCTGGGAGTTGAATTGTCTACTCCAATTCAGTTGTTCACTGATAGTAAAGCAGCAATGATAGCAAGCAATACAGTATTTCATGAACGAACTAAACATATAGAGATTGATTGTCATTTTATAAGATAAAAAGTACAAGAAGGACTGATTTAGCCTATGTATGTTCCTATAGAACAACATGCAACCGATTTGTTGTCTAAGGGTCTTGGAAATGTTCAACACAGAGACGGACCTACGTGCATGGTAGAAGGGTCACGGGATTCCGTAAACATCGGGAAAAATTCTGTATATATATGTATTATATGTATATATACCTTGAGAAATGACTTTATATTTAATTGTGCACCCTAAAGCACAAAAACCTATTGGGGGCACTGGTCGAATGTGCTACTTACATTTGCTTCCGTGCGTGCAGGATGTCCTAGGTTCGAAACTGGACTCCCTCACCTTCCTTAAATAGTTTTCCTTTTTAGCTTAAATATTAACTGTAGTCTTTTCAGTTATTTATATCTTGCCTATTTAGCTTAGATTTAGAAACACCCCCCCTCCAAACCTCTTTTTTCTCTTATAATTATTTTTTCAAATGCTTTTTGTTTTGATTAAACATCACTTCTCTCTTCCCTTTTCCCAAACTCCACACCCACATTCACCTCCTAACTCACTTATATATGTCACTTATCACCGAAAGTTTGTCAGCATCCGGTGGGACCCAACAACTATTGGTAAAGTGCTCCATTAACAGTGCCCCCGTCATTTTCAAATTCTGGGTCCGCCTCTAGTTCAACATTACCATTTGATGTGTAAGCTAGGTGTTTTGAACATTTTCATGGCACCTAGCTTGAAGGGGTGTTGAGATGGTTAAAGTGACAGCTGATGACAGTTGCACAGCTGAAGGCTTGAAGGGTGACAAAGTCAGTAGGTGACAACTGTGTACAATAGCAAGTTAGTTAATTAGTTAGAGTTAGGAAATAATTATGTATATCCTACGTGTACAATGATAAAAGGCTGATTTAGCCATTGTAATCTTTTGCTCTGTAATTGAAGATCATTTTTCCAGAACTTTCTTCTTCTTCCTTCTTCTATTCAATCTCAGCCTCAATTCTCCAACCTCTAATGGTGGATTTTATCAATGTTATAATATATGTTCTTTATAACAGCACTACGTGATGATAGGCTATAATTACGTATTTTAGTCGATTATTACACTCTAATTTACTGCACTTTAGTTGAGTTTGCGCTTTAATCGCTAGTGTTTTGCACTAATTGTGTGTTTTATGCCTTGTAGGTGTGATTCCGAGATATATCGATGTTATGGAATGAATTTAAGTGATTTGAAGCTTTGAAGTCTGAGTAAAAGCTCAAGGAATTAATCCGGAATCGTGTTCGGGGGTCAAATTTGATAGTTGAGAACAAACGAAGACTCGATGAAGCATATTGCGCACTGTCTAATAAATGAACATAACTTTTTGCTCAGACCTCCATTTTGGCTCCACAATATATGGTTGAAAATCTAACTCAAAGGGCTACAACTTTCATGCTTTGAGTTTTTCCAAATTCCAAACGGAACAGGGTGAAACACCGCGGTTTCACCGCGATTGCGGCAGAAGGCATTTGCGGACGAATGAAGAAGCTGAGAGGGTGTTTGGCCGCGGTTTGACCGCGACCGCGGTA
>MU760467.1:9489-27224 GCA_026770625.1 Nicotiana glauca
TTAATTTTAAGAGTTGATGAAGAAAGAGTCATATTTGATATGCAAAAGATACTAAGATATTCAGGAGATGAAACATCATCTTCATGTTTTTCAATTGACATAATTAGTTATCTTACAGATGAATTCAAAGATGATCAATTAATTCCAGATTCAATGGAAAGATGCTTAATCAAATCACGCACCACACAGGTCGATGATCCCATCATAAGAAGAGAAGCTGAAATATTGGACAAAGATTCAAAAGAAGAAGAGATGAAATCCAAAAAAATTCAATCAAAAATTGCACTCAAAACTCTCCCTTCTCATTTGAAATATGTTTATCTTGATCAAGAATTATTTCCAGTAATTATTTCATCTTCTCTTACTGCAGAACAAGAAAATAGTTTGGTTAAAGTATTGAAAGCACACAAAGGAGCCTTGGGGTGGACTGTAGAAGATATTAAAGGGATTAGTCCGTCTATTTGTACACACAGAATGCTCATGGAAGATAGCTACAAGCCAATAGTCCAGCCTCAAAGAAGATTGAATCCAGCAATGCGGGAAGTAGTAAAAAAGGAGATCGTAAAGCTGTTGGCAGCAGGTATTATATACCCCATTTCTGACAGCCCGTGGGTAAGTCCCATTCAGGTAGTACCAAAGAAAGGAGGTATGACTGTCATAAAAAATGAAAATAATGAGCTCATACCTACCAGGACTGTTACAGGATGGAGAGTCTGTATTGATTACAGACGTCTCAATGATGTCACTAGAAAAGATCACTTTCCTTTGCCATTTATTGATCAAATGTTAGAAAGAATTGCAGGATATGGTTTTTACTATTTTCTTGATGGATACTCAGGATATAATCAGATACCAATCGCACTAGAAGATCAAGATAAGACAACCTTCACATGCCCTCATGGAACATATGCCTACAGGAGAATGCCATTTGGTCCGTGCAACGCCCCTACTACATTTCAGTGTTGCATGTCGGCAATTTTTGCTGACATGACTCACAAATTTCTTGAAATTTTTATGGATGATTTTGACACTATTTGGCAAAACATATAAGGATTGTCTTAACCACTTGACCTTAGTTCTTAAAAGATGTGAAGAAACAAACTTAGTTCTTAATTGGGAAAAATATCATTTTATGATTATGGAAGGAATTATTTTAAGACATAAAATCACTGCTAAAGGGATAGAAGTTGATAAGGCAAAAATTAATCTTATAGCAAGATTACCCCCTCCCACAACTCTGAAAGGCATTAGAAGATTTATAGGTCGTGCGGGTATTTACGGACGATTCATAAAAGATTTCTCAAAGATTTCAAAACCGCTGACTAACCTCTTGATGAAAGACATTAAGTTTGATTTTTCAGGTGAATGTGTGAAAGCGTTTGAAACCCTTAAGGAAAAGTTATCAACTGCACCTGTAGTTGTGTCCCCTGATTGGAACCAACCTTTTGAGGTCATGTGTGATGCTAGTGATACAACAGTTAGAGCTGTTTTAGGCCAAATAAAGGATAAGATTTTTTATCCCATTTATTATGGTAGTAGGACATTGAGTGAGACTCAAGTGAATTATGCCACAACAGAAAAAGAGTTACTAGCAGTAGTGTTTGCTTTTGATAAATTTCATTCCTATTTGATAGGAAACAAGGTCACTGTTTTTACTGATCATGCAGCTTTAAAATACTTCTTAGCTAAGAAATATGCTCGACCTAGATTATTAAGATAGATTTTACTTCTGCAAGAATTTGACCTTGAGATAAAGGACAAGAAAGAGATAGAGAACCAAGTAGCTGACCATTTGTCTAGATTAGAAAACCCTCCCCTTGAGTTTAATGAGATTAAAGAAGAATTTCCTGATGAACATATTTTTTCAGTTGACACAATTGTGACTCAACCACCTGGTTTGCAGATATCCCAAACTACTTGATTGGAAAGTGGATACCGCAAGATTTCTCTTATCAGCAAAGAAAAAAGCTTATATCTGATGCAAAGTATTATCTGTGGGATGAACCTTACTTATTCAAAAATTGTGCAGATGATATCATTAGAAGGTGTGTACCTGAAGAAGAGATAAATAAAATTCTATATCACTGTCATAATGGAGCAGTTGGAGGACATTATGCAGCAAATCGAATAGCTTTTAAAGTTTTAGAAGTCGGATTCTTCTGGCCCACGCTCTTTAAAGATGCCCGAGCATATGTAGCACAATGTGACAGGTGCCAGAGAACAGGTAATATCACCAAGAGAGATGAGATGCCACTGCAATCAATACAGGTATGTGAAATATTTGATGTTTGGGGAATATATTTTATGGGTCTTTTTCCTTCTTCTCACTCTTTTGAATATATCCTTGTGGTTGTGGATTACATGTCAAGATGGGTTGAAGCCATCCCTACAAGAAATAATGATGCTTATACAATGTGTAATTTTCTTAGAAAAAATATTTTTACCAGATTTGGCACATCGCGAGTCATCATTAGTGACCAAGGAACTCATTGCATCAATAGACAATTTTCTGCTTTACTGTCAAAATATAATGTGACTCACAAAACAGGAACACCATATTATGCTCAAACTCAAGGGCAAGTTGAGGTTTTCAACCGCGAGTTAAAAAGAATTCTTGAAAAAACGGTTGGAATCTCAAGAAAAGACTGGGCTTTAAAATTAGATGATGCATTATGGGCATACAGAACGGCATTCAAGACGCCAATTGGAACATCTCCAAATAGATTAGTCTTTGGAAAGCTTGTCATTTGCCCGTAGAATTAGAACATAAAGCTTTTTGGGCATTGAAAGTACTAAACTTTGATTTAACCTCCGCTGGTAAAAAGCGATTTACTCAGGTTAATGAATTAGAAGAACTGAGATGGGGAGCCTATGAAAATGCTAAAATTTACAAAGAAAAAAACAAAAAGATGGCATGACAAGTTGATTCGGCGAAAGAGTTTCGAAATTGGAGATCAGGTACTTCTTTACAATAGCCGACTCAGGTTATTCCCAGGAAAATTAAAATTCAGGTGGACAGGTCCTTACAATGTTATAGGTGTTACTCCATACGAGACAATTGAAATTCAGAAAAATGGAGGAGACAAATTTAAGGTAAATGGTCACAGGCTAAAATTGTATGTTTGAAGACACTTTGAACAGCATTAATCGGTTACTTTGATAGACTGATGAATTCTGCAATTAATAAGTCAAGCTGACAACTTTAAACTCAGAACTAAGATACAAAACCCATAGCCATTGAGGGAGAAGCAATGGAGCCTCATAATCCTGGTATAGATTTGGGGTAATTTAATGCTTAATCAATTGATCTGGTCAATATCCAGGTTATTGTACAACCGAAACATCTCATGAACGCCTCTACAAAAACAGAGTCACCTGTACAGGAATAAGTCCATGGTGATCGGTATGCCTAAGTAACTGGTTGATTAACCATTTAATGAATCAATTCAAAATGTTGGCACAGGTAAATGTGTTGGTTTATATTTAAACCAGTACCAAATGAGTGATAAGGTCTTAAATTAGTCAGTCTATTACATATAAAAAAACATGTGTAGTCACACACACTTTCAAGTTTTTTTTCCTTTTATTGTAAATATAAAAAAAAATTAAGGATTAGTATTTCTTTCTCTCTTCCTAAACAATATTTATTGTATATATTTTTATTAAAAAACACTTTAAAGAGACAAAACTTTGCAGTTGTCTCACGTGCAAATTGGGTCATGGGCTGTTGGGGGGGGGGGGGGGGGGTTTAAATTACTCTTTATACTTCTTTTGGTCTTTATAAAGTATAACTTTGTTGGGACCTGTAGAACATTCTGAACATCATCTTCATCTTCAATTGATTAGCTATTTTTATAATGACTCAATTGATGATTTAAACACCTAATTGGAGAGAAGTGGAAGAGAAACTGTGTCCATTTGGGGCTAATTGGAAATTCTATGTTGATGGTTCCAGAAAACATTTAAAGGGAAGAAATGTTAGTTATTGTGATAGATCATGGATTTCATTGATCAGTAGTAGATTAAGTCCATATCAAAATAACTCAGTGGTATTGGCTTCTAGAGTTCTTATCCTCTATGCCATTTGTACTCCCATGCCAACTGATGTTGGAAAAATGATTAATCTTTACATCAAAGATTGTGTAGATAATCCAAATGTGAGAAGCATTTTCTTTCAATCAACAATAACAAATTTGCTGAAAAAGTTTGATGTATGCCCAACCCGCCTAATGCATGTTAGATCTTATTCTGGAATGACTAATAAATATTTTTGGGATAGTGTCACGACCCAAAATCCATTAAGGGCCGCGATGGCATCGGACACTGCTGTCAAGCAAGCCAACCAAATTACTTAATTCAAATCTCGATTTAATACTTTTGAAATCTAGGAATTTCCTTCCATAGTTTAGCAATTAAAAGGTAGTTGTCTCAAATAAAATTTAAATGATGAACAGCGAATACAAATAACATAAACCATCCCAGAACCCAGTGTCATAAGTACATGAGCATTTACTGACGAGAAAATAAAATACAACATCTATTCGGAATACAGTGGACAGGAAGTAAATACAATATACTGGAAGGGACTGCTCTAGCTGCGGCCATCTCGAATAATGCAACTCACTTAGTCCCAGAATCATCTGTACTGCTACGCTCAGTAGTCCGCTAGAGATACATATACATGTGCAACAAAAATGCACAGAAGTGTAGTATGAGTACGTAAACAACGTCTACTCAATGAGTATCCCGCCTAATCTTGAAGAAGTAGAGACGAGATGTCGACTTCAATACTTACTAGAGGTCCAATAATAATATACTAAAAGTGTGAGGAAATCAAGGACTTTATGTAGCAGTTCTAACTCACAAAGCCGAAAAACAGGCAAAACACCTTCAACAAATAATAAAGGATTTTCAAGGTTTACTTTTCATTATCTTATCAATTTAAATCGATCCACGAAGGTCAATTTCACATTTAAAAATTATCAAGCGATAATATATCATGTGCAAATCATGCCGAGGCGACGGCCCGATCCAACAGAAATAAATTGTGCACTTGTCGAGGGTCGACGATGCGCCTATAGATGCATCTATTTAATCTGTCGAGGCATTCGGCCCGTTCCATAAATAAACACATACCCTGCTCGCGAATCTTGCATGCGACGGAGGTACACATAGAGGTACATGCTCAATCAGTTAATTAAGAACTTATCAGGGGATATTTATCCAAATAAAATAATTTCCCTTTTAACAATTCAGGAAAAATGACGTTTAATCCCCTTTTTATTTTTAAATTCATTTACTAATCCAAGATGATATAAGCAATTACAGCTATCAATGGGTCCATAAATAATCCAAGTATAACATGCTTGTGGGTCCTAACTACCCGGACAATAGCATAATAGTAGCTACGCACGGACTATCGTCACCTCGTGCGTACGTAGCCCCGCAATTAGGAGCACATAATTAATTATTTCACCTATGGGGACAATTCCCTCTTACAAAGTTAGAAAGGAGACTCACCTCGCTCCGAAGATCCATAACCAGCATTCCACGCCCTTTCGAAGACTCTACTTGATGCACCACACTCCAAAACTATCCAACGGTTATGCAAATCCACTAATATATGCTTAATTATTCATTACAATCTAATTCATAGCAAATTCCTAACTCCGATCGGAAAGTTAACCAAAATGCCATCGGGCCCACGTGCGCGAAATCTGAGGTTTTTCGAAGATAAAGATTACCCATGACCTTAGGAACTCAATTATATAATTTTCTCTAAATTCCATACCTAAAATCGTGGCTAAATTCCAAGAATATAATTTCTAGGTCTTCCTACCAAAACCCCAAATTTTTACCCATTTACAAACCAAAAATCTATATATAATTGATGTATTTAACTCAAAATAGGTGGGGATATCTTACCTTGTCGTTGATGACGAAAATCCCCCCTTGAAGCTCCCCAAAAAAATCGCCCATGCCAAGAGAAAAATGGGTGAAATAAACTCCAACCCCGATTTTAGAACATCCTTCTGCCTCCAGCAATTTCTGCACCTACAGTCCCTTGACCGCTTCTGCGGTTCTGCAAGTGCAGATAAAATACCGCTTATGTGGTCTTCCCTAGGCTGCCCTTTTTCGATTCTGCAATATGCCCTCCGCAGATGCGGTCTCGCTTTTGCGGAAATCTGACTGCATCTGCGGTCCACTCTGAGCTGACCTTATCCGCTTCTGTGACCACTTCTCCGCAAAAGCGGGATGCGGAACATTGACGCATCTGCGGTCCTCGAACCCTTGACCAAAAATCGCTTCTGCGGCTCCCTTTCTACTTCTGCGGGGCCGCTTCTGCGGTTAACCCACTGCATAAGCAAAAATACCAGCAACCAGATACTTCAGATGTCCAAAAATCCAAATTTCAATTCGGTAACCGCCCAGAATCCACCCGAGGCCCACGGGACTCTAACCAATCATACCAACCAGTCCCAAAAAATATCACGGACTTTCTCGAGGCCTCAAATCACATCAAACAATGCTAAAATCATGAATCGACCTCCAATCCAAGCTTTATGAACTTTAAGATTTCAAACTTCTATTTCCGTTGTTTAAACCTATCAAATCACGTCCGATTGACCTCAAATTTTGTGCACAAGTCATATTCAACATTACGGACCTACTCCGACTTTCGGAATCGGATTTCGACCCTGATATCAAAAAGTCTACTTCTCGTCAAACTTCTCAAAACCTTCAATTTTCTATCTTTAGCCAAATGACTTACGGACCTATGAATTCACTTCTGATCGTGTCCCCAACTCTAGAATCACCATACGGAGCTATTCCCAAACTCGGAATCCCAAACGGACATTGATAACACTGAAATGCACTTCAAGCCAAACTTAAGAAATTTCTTCCAAAAGGCTAACTTCCACAATAGGCGCCAAACGCTCCCGAGTTATCCAAAACCCAATCCGGGCATACGCCCAAATTTGAAATCATCATACGAACCTTTTGGAACCTTCAGACCCCTATTCCGAGGTCGTTTACTCAAAATTCCAATCCTAGTTCATTCTTTCAACTTTAAGCTTCAGAAATAAGAATTCTCTTTCCAAATCAACTCTGGACTTCCCGAAATTCAATTCCAACCATGCGTACAAGTCATAATACCTGAAATGAAGCTGTTCATGGACTTAGACTGCTGAACGGAGCGCTAGGGTTCAAAATGACCGGTCGGGTCGTTACATTCTCTCCCACTTAAACATACGTTCATCCTCAAACATGCTGAGAACTACACTGGAGTGGTCTGAAATCGTTGTTTAACTTCTCATGCAACTTCCCGTGCTACCACAACTCAGTTGAGCACATTAGCTCAATTAATTCTGAAGATATTCCCTTTCATTCAACCAAATAAGCCTTAGAGCCCAATTCCAACATCCGGAATTCTATGCCTGACCTGTTTCCAACATATGATTACCATATCAATTACTATACGCTGTACCCAAACATAACTGCATACCTTAGCTGAATTCACGCCTTGCATCATTTTACTCACTTGACCCCAATAACATTTTCTGATAAACTTAGTCAAAATTCCACGAATCGGATGCTCCCATTGCACCCCATGACATACACAGGTCTTGATCTAACCCTTACAATACAATGGAAGAGATGTGCCGAAATTCATAATCAATCACCGAGTCAACCAATCATTGAGTCTATTCTTATGACAAGAAGAATTATCACATTCTGAACCAAATAATGATCTTTGCTCCTTAATATATTTCCTATACTCAGATTGCACTGATCCTAAATCCAAAAACCTCAGGCAATAAGCCACCCCAGACATAATCAAAAGCCTCATATGATGCCACAATGCGCCAATAGACCACCAACTCGAATGCGATACAAAAGGAAAAACGAACTCTGAAAGGAATTACCTAGCTCGCGCACTAATACAGACTTTCCTTAGAAAATAGGAAACTATGCATGCAAAAATAGCAGATAGAAAACTATACTCAACATCACACTGTTGCGGCATGCAACTCATTCCACACATAGATCTCACATAAGGAGATGCACATCGAGCCAAATTTGCCCATTACAACAAAATACCAAATATCGGTCATAAGCATGCTAAGTGCATAATAACATCCCTGAGTGAACATATAGCGTTATAAGCTACAAAACTCGAGCATAACTGAGGTGCGATATACAATCTGAATCTCAAGAGCCAATTTGCTCATATAACATCATTTTTACGTGGATCCTCATCATACAAGCAATTCACCAAGCCGTCTCACAACTCGCACGATGCAATACATCATTACATGAAATAGCTAACGACCACATAACACCCCGACTATCCTCCCATATGGAGCGTATTACTGAAATGAACACGTTTGGCCTGATATATAGCCCACATTAACATTTGAATCCATCCACTGACCTCAAGCTGATTTCGATCACACTAACTAGGCTAATATCCTTTCCAAGGTCCGTAATAACTCTCCTTTCTTTCATAACGCATAAGAACAACCATCATAACCGAAGAATTCCTCCACAGTCCACAACCCAATAAACAAAGTGCCCTCCAGGCACAAATTCTCAAATTAATGGTACTACCACAATCCTCATACTTGGTTTAAATCTTTAATCAGTCAAGTGACTATATGCCATATGTTTACAATCTTCCTGTGGGACACACTCCCACAACCTACCGTAACAAATAACTGGGTCTTACCTCCAACCCACCGGCCGCACTAACGCTGAAAAGCGATCAAGAATCATCAACCATGATACAAGCCCTTTTTACAAAACACAAATCTCAGGTGACGCTGAAGACAATACCAACTTACTTTAAACATCAAAACTCCTTTCCTGCTCATCTGAGCTTGTGACATCCTTGTCCATACCGAACTGCAACCTTGATTCTCCCTCCAAATTCCATACTACCCACTGCACCCGAAATGCCCACGCACGATAGAACATGATTCTTCATCATAATCCGGAACCACTAATAGGTTAACACTTCATAACATAAAAGCTTTTCACTGAACTCACTCCAGGAGGAACATAACAACACATAGGTAAATTCTCATAACCGTAGAATGCAAAAATCTAAGTAGTGGTTAAGCCACCAAAGCCCTTTTGGGGCCCAACTCCACATAACAAGCCACAACGGTAGAATACTTTCTGTATAGCACTAACTACAGCGGCCGATAAGCCTCGCACGCACCATCATAATTCACTATCATAACTTGATCACACTGAAAGAACTAATCATTACCAGCAGCATGCCAATTCGACTATGGCTAATCAAATCCCTTTTCTTCCAATTTGTCCTTGATTGCCATGGAAACAATGATAACCCCATTCGACACTTACTGCACTCTATTCTCACTCGTCCCGAGTGACCTTGAATCACGAGACCATACTGTCTCAAATCCCACAAACTATTTTCACACCTCCCAATTGCTACATCGCAAGCCAAAACATCGCAGAACATTTTGTACCTCTTCTCATAGGCTACTAACAAGCTTGATTCTTACCCGCAACCATACACTCAAAATCATTATGCATCACACCTCATCTTGTGAATTTGTCATGACCGTTGTTGATAGCCACCCGCTCTGACTTGGCCCCGAATGTAATCAGCTCCATGAGTCTTCCATCACATGAATACTCCCTTGGCGAAGAACCTGCCGAATCACTTCCCTTGGAACCCTCATCTATACAAAGCAAAATCCTGAATCCTTCCCCAAGTCTGAACATGGGCCAGTAAGGCCAACGATAGCCCACCTTTAATACTTTGCTCAAATTACCATTTATGGTCCTTTCCCGTAGCTGAAATAGCCCATCGATATGCTAATAGCCAAAAATCTTGCAAATAATTAACCATGCAACCCAATCATAAGCGGTGGGACTCTCCCACTTAGCACAAAGCCATTATTTTACAAATCTGGAATTCACCCGTTCTCTTTATCTCTTATTGACATAACCTCGTGCAATCAACTGCCAAAGTTCTCGAAATCTTTCTGTAAAACCCCTTCTTATATACTGACTCCTTAAACATATTTGCACAACTGATTTCTTTGCTATATAACCAATAGAATTCTTTGCAGAAGCCTCGCCAACCACGCAACCGCTAACCTGCTTACTTGGGTAACCCACCTATAAAAGCTCTTTCTGGCATCTTCCAACGCCGCTGCATGGGGTACAATCACTACGACATCAATAACCCCTCCTGAGTCTGAGCTCACTCTCCACTGCACAGGTCCATTTACCCCTCATGGACATTATTTAAATGTGCGGCAACATCCTTCCAATTCAAAGTTATGTTGTATCCTTCTTCATTTAAGCGGCTCATTCCCATTATATTAAATCTCCTGCTGCACAAGGATCCCTACTTCAAATTAGATCCGTAGACCCCAATAACCAAGCACTAATATTATCAAATCGCTCCAAACCCTCCTTAAGGTACATGGTCATCCCACTGCAAGGCCCATATGTAACTCTGACACTCTCCCACTTTGGTGGAACTCATCCCCTTAATCGACTACTCGACCTTCGCTTCATATACCTGGCCTTTTTATAATTTTGAACATCGCCTGACACTTCCCACATGTCCTTCCTCATCTTTTGATATTCAGTGCTTGCCTTAAATAAAATCTAACTTCGTGGCACTTGAACCCACAATTGATGCTAACTTTAAACCTTTCCGAAGGTCATCTTTATCGAACCGTCAACATTAAAAATACTGATTCAATCCTGGACTACCACATTTTAGGACATCCGACAGTTGCATCTCCAGTATTATTTCACGATATCTTGCCCCAAAGGCAAATTATAGTAGACCATAACACCGACAAACTTAGTACGTTCAATTAGGGCAATGACACCCATCACAGAAGAAAGCTTCACCACGCTTGCAAATACCAAGTCTCATTACTTCCACCAACCCACATCTGACCATCCTTAGTTCAATTATCTTTCCCCTCCCGGGAATAAAATACTGAATCTCTTGATTATACACTGAGTAAACCTCCTTTCAAGTCATTCACTGCCCCGACACGTAGGCAATCATCCTACCATCATATCACTACTGCGCAACATTCATTCATAAGCATCATGGCAACTTGTGCCTAACCTCAGAGCTCTCAAAAGTACCACTGCTAAGCCGAAACAACAGAATATCCTTCCACAAGGCGACGATAATAGCTCAAATAACCCCGCAGGGAGAAACACCCACACTGCATTTGTAGTGCTATTAAAATTATTCAACTCTCGATTTATAACAAGCGCTTTACGTCGCATAAGATTGAGTAGGAAGGAGACAAAGGCGTAAGCCTCATACGAATCAAATCGCACGACAAGGAATCAAGAAGGGAAGTACTCCTAACAGTCCTGCAACTTCCCGAGGATAAGTAAAGACATCTCTGTACCGATCCTCGAGACTCTACAAGACTTGCTCATAACTCGTGAGACCCTAGGAACCTAGTGCTCTGATACCATGTTGTCACGATCCGAAATCCACTAAGGGTCGCGATGGCGCCGGACTCTGCTGTCAGGCAAGCCAACCAAATTACTTAACCCAAATCTCGTTTTAATACTTTTGAAATCTAGGAATTTCCTTCCATAGTTTAGCAATTAAAAGGTAGTTGTCTCAAATCAAATTTAAATGATGAACAGTAAATATAAATAACATAAACCATCCCAGAACTCGTTGTCACAAGTACATGAGCATCTACTGACGAGAAAATAAAATACAATATCCGTCCGGAATACAGTGGATAGGAAGTAAATACAATATACTGGAAGGGACTGCTCTAGCTGTGGCCGTCTCGAATAATGCAGCTCACCTAGTCTCAGAATCATCTGTGCTGCTACGCTCAGTAGACCGCTAGATATACATATACCTATGCAACAAAAATGCACAGAAGTGTAGTATGAGTACGTAAACAACGTGTACTCAATGAGTATCCCGCCTAATCTCGAAGAAGTAGAGACGAGAGGTCGACTTCAATACTTACTAGAGGTCCAATAATAATATACTAAAAGTGTGAGGAAATCAGGGACTTTATGTAGCAGTTCTAAATCACAAAGCCGAAAAACAGGCAAAACACCTTCAACAAATAATAAATGATTTTCAGGGTTTACTTCTCATTATCTTATCAATTTAAATCAAACCACGAAAGGCAATTTCACATTTAAAAATTATCAAGCGACAATATATCATGTGCAAATCTTACCGAGGCGACGGCCCGATCCAATAGAAATAAACTGTGCACTTGTCGAGGGTCGACGACGCGCCTATAGATGCATCTATTTAATCTGCCGAGGCGTTCGGCCCGTTCCATAAATAAACACATGCCCTGCTCACGAATTATGCATGCGACGCAGGTACACATAAAGGTACATGCTCAATCAGTCAATTAAGAACTTATCGGGGGTTATTTATCCAGAAAAAATAATTTCTCTTTTAATAATTTAGGAAAAATGACGTTTAATCCCCTTTTTATTTTTAATTTCATTTACTAATCCAAGGCGATATAAGCAATTACAGCTATCAATTTGTCCATAAATAATCCAAGTATAACATGCTTTTGGGTCCTAACTACCCGGACAATAGCATAATAGTGGCTACGCACGGACTCTCGTCACCCCGAGCGTACGTAGCCCCCGCAATTAGGAGCACATAATCAATTATTTCACCTATGGGGACAATTCCCTCTTACAAGGTTAGAAAGGAGACTCACCTCGCTCCGAAGATCCATAATCGGCATTCCACGCCCTTCCGAAGATTCTACTTGATGCACCACGCTCCAAAACTAGCCAACGGTTACGCAAATCCATTAATATATGCTCAATTATTCATTACAATCTAATTTATAGCAAATTCCTAACTCCGATCGGAAAGTTGACCAAAACGCCCTCGGGCCCACATGCCCGGAATCCAAGATTTTTCGAAGATAAAGATTACCCATGACCTTAGAAACTCAATTATATAATTTTATCTAAATTACATACCCAAAATCGTGGCTAAATTTCAAGAATATAATTTCTAGGTCTTCCGACCAAAACCCCAAATTTTTACCCATTTACAAGCCAAAAATCTATACATAATTGATGTATTTAACTCAAAATAGGTGGGGATATCTGACCTTGTCATTGATGACAAAAATTCCCCCTTGAAGCTCCCCAAAATCGCCCATGTCAAGAGGAAAATGGGTGAAATGAACTGAAACTCCGATTTTAAAACATCCCTTCTGCCTCCAACAATTTCCGCACCTGCAGTCCCTTGACAGCTTGTGCGGTTCCGCGGGTGCGGATAAAATACCGCTTCTGCGGTCCGCCCTAGGCTGCCCTTTTTTGCTTCTGCGATATGCCCTCCGCAGATGCGGCCCCGCTTCTGCGGAAATATGACTGTATCTGCGGTCCACTCTGAGCCAACCTCATCCACTTCTGTGACCACTTCTCCGCAGATGCGGTCCCGCTTCTACGGAACATTGACCGCATCTACGGTCCTCAAACCCTTGACCAAAAATCGCTTTTACGGCTCCCTTTACACTTCTGCGGGGTCGTTTCTACGGTTAACCCACCGCAGAATCGAAAATACTAGCAACCAGATCCTTCAGCTGTCCAAAAATCCAAATTTCGATCCGTTAACCACCCAGAATCCACCTGAGGCCCCCAGGACCCCAACCAATCATACCAACCAGTCCCAAAACACATCACTGACTTGCTCGATGCCTCAAATCACATCAAATAAAACTAAAATCACGAATCGACCTCCAATCCAAGCTTTATGAACTTTAAGATTTCAAACTTCTATTTCTGCTATTTAAACCTATCAAATCACGTCCGATTAACCTCAAATTTTGTGCACAAGTCATATTCGACATTACGGACCTAATCCGACTTTCGAAATCGGATTCTGACCCCGATATAAAAAAGTCCTCTTCCGGTCAAACTTCTCAAAACCTTCAATTTTCTATCTTTAGCCAAATGACTTGAAAATAACTTACGGACCTCCGAATTCACTTCCGATCGTGCCCCCAACTCCAGAATCACCATATGGAGCTATTCCCAAACTCGAAATCCCAAAAGGACATTGATAACACTGAAATGCACTTCAAGCCAAACTTAAGAAATTTCTTCCAAAATGCTAACTTCCACAATAGGCGCCAAACTGCTCCCGGGTTATCCAAAACCCAATCCGGGCATACCTCCAAGTCTGAAATCATCATACAAAACTGCTAGAACCTTCAGACCTCGATTCCAAGGTCGTTTAATCAAAATTCTAATCCTAGTTCATTCTTTCAACTTTAAGCTTCAGAACTAAGAATTCTCTTTCCAAATCAACTATGGACTTCCCAAAATTCAATTCCGACCATGTGTAGAAGTCATAATACCTGAAATGAAGCTGTTCATGGCCTCAAACTGCTGAACGGAGTGCTAGGGATCAAAATGACCGGTCGAGTCGTTACAGATAGTATTAGAGTGACAGATGGTCCAAAACAAAAGTCAAGGCAAGAAGAAAAACCGAGGCAAGCACGTTTTGCGCTGAATGCGCAATTGGTGGTTATGAATCAACTTGTAGCTCAAGTGGATGGTTTGCTACATCAATTTATTCAACTTGCTGAAAAAATTGAAAATTTGGAAGAAAAAATGAAGAACAAGACTGGAAAATTAGAAGAATTGATAAAGTCAGGGTTGCATCGAGTTGAAAACATCCTGATGCAAGGTACAATATATAATTCTACTATGCTTTTTACATTTGCTAACATTATGCGCAACATGAAAACAATCTGGGGTTTCTTGAATATGTCTTATTTTCCCACCATTATGTGGGGCGATCCAGATAGTACTCCTATGCCACAATTTTTCGATGTTGTTGAGTTTCTAGACCAACCATCACCATCAGATGATGTACCAAATACTTTCGATCCAGCTCTTGCTCCCATTCCCCAATTTTTTGATGCTATTGATTCTCTCGACCAACCCTTACCACCAACTGATGCACCAACTATTCCAGAACTTGCTCGTATTCCTGATGCTCAATTTTTTTATGCTGATGAATTTTTAAGCCAGCCCTCATTACTCCATGATACACCAAATATTTCAGGCACATTGTCTACTAAAGATGGCAACATCTTTAGTGATTTACCTGATTTTGATCAACTAACTACTTCTGATGCATTTTCCAGTATCTTTCCACCTAGCAAAAATGATCCCGTTATAAATGAAGATGCACAACCAAGCAAAAAAGTAAAAAGGTCAAGAGATGTGGTTGAAATAGAAGATAATGTTGTTTAAAAGGGACATGTCTCCTCTGAAATATAGGATGAGATTCAAAGGGGTGATGAAAAATGAACAAAACTGGTAATCTCTCTCACGACATAGTTCATTCAGGGGAATGGAACGTTCTAGTGGGGGAGAGTATTATGTGATTTTTGAACTGATGAAAGTAGGTTGTTGCTGATTTTTGAACTAAGGAAAATAGGTGACTGCTAACTATGGTTCTTCTGTAGATATTTATATTATTTGGTGCTGTTTAAATATACAGCTTGTAGGATTAAGTCTCTATTTATATATCTAGAACTTTGTTATTGTCCAGCTAACAAGTATAAGTTCTTTTTGGTGCTAGCGGTAAAATTTGAACGTTCTCTTTAGAGAATGTTTTCTAGCAGGTGTAAATTTTTGGACTCAGCTGTAAAAATAGTTAACTTTTGCATATGAATATATAACCTTTAGATCTATACAAATAAGGTTTCTTTGTAGTATTACTGCTTTTAATTTTCAAGTTAACAAGTATACACTAACTGTTTTTTTTTTGGTTCTATTTTATTGTTGGAAAAGCTGATCACAAGAGAAAAATGAAGCCAAAGCAGAAAGTGAAAAACACATACCTGATGCGTCAAGCCTTCACATGTGACGCATCAGGATGTAATCTCTTAATAAAAGTTATGTATTAACCATATATATAAGTTTATCAAGTTTGTTTATTTTTCTTTATGATGTGATATCATAAGCAGGAGTATATGGAACTTGGAAGTTTTCTTTTATAATCCAGTACTATATCATCATTATATGTAACTTTTATGGAAGGACATATAAGAGATAGAAAAATAATAATAATTAAGCATCGGTTAAATGTGTTATTAGGGAAGGGGTTGCTGTATCACATAATAATTAAGAGTTAACATTTGATTTTCATAATTTCCTTTCCTCTATTAAATTTTATTTCAACTAACAGTGCTTATTGGGACAGAGGTAGGGGTTATATTATGATGAATCATTTTCTTTTTCTTGAATAGTTCTATTTTAAATAGATATGCATAATAGCTTTTATATGAACATCGGTTTTTATGGTACATATTAAAAAAATAGTTAGTGTCCAAATTTATGTATAAGGTACTTGGAATAAAGAAGCATAATAGACTTTTTGTTACATGAAGAAAAAAGATGCATATTTCTTTCTCCAAGGCATCTGCAAATGTACACTTCTTTTGCAGATCAATCGTTGTGGCATCTATTTTTCTCTCTCTATATATATCCATCTTTTATTTTATTCTTAATTGTTGTTCTTGTACAATATTAAAGTTTTAAAGTAAAAGTTTACATACTTTTCAAACATAATTTTTTAATTTATGCCATATAACTTCCAAGTTTGTGATTTTATTTTTGTGAAGGCAAGAACAAGTATCTCCAAATTTAATAAAGTGTTAGAATTGAGAAGCATTATGATATCAACAAGTAGAATCAATAAAATTATGCTAGAACTTGCCCCAAATGTCTATCAAGGCGAAATTCTAGACAGAACTATTTTTAGAATGAAATTAGGCTTTCTTTGACACCCTTTTTAGCCTATCTATTTTCAACCACAAATATTTTCTCTTTTAGCACCCAACTTTGAGCCAAAAAGAAAAAGAAGACGGATAAACCAACTTTTATTGATACACCATATTGGTTTATCTTACAAAAAGATTGATACTACTCCTTCCGGCTATAGTTGAGAAAAATGATTATTAAAGCAAGCAATGAAGTAATACTTGTGAAGTAAATATTCTATTTCACTACTAAAAAAAACACAAAAAAATGCACAAGAGGAAAACAAGGTGTATATATCTGTAGAATAAATTCTTGGTTCAAGAAGCTTGAATTTAAGGAATCTATTGAGAAAAATAATGACTTAAGTGATATTAATTATGGAATTAAAGACAGGGACCTTTAGCTCAATATCTAGAGTTATTTTCTTTGTGTTGTTGTACATAGTTATTTTGGTAAAATAATCAGCTCTCATAATAAAGCTGGATGGAACAAAGTCACTACAAATATATCTATTTACCTTACCAGCATTAAGCCTATCATTACAAGCCTGAAAAAGTCCTAAATTAATTTTAGAAATTAGTGTTGATTCTACATTAGTGGAGACTGACATGAAGGGCAAGCTTATGGACAAAATTTGAGAAACTCGAAATTGTGATCATAATATTATCAATCTCAATAGGTTCATCAAAAGAGGAGTTAAAAGTTTTTGGCAAACAAAAGCAGAAGCATAAACAAGGTATAGATTTGGTGACTTGAAAAACTTATAGGTTTTGAATTTTATGTGAAAATTTTATTTTTTACTTTTCTACTCTGCAAGAAACAACAATTATTAATAAAATTACTGCCTCGAGGACGAGCAAGGATTCAAGTGTGGGGGAGTTTGATGACTATAAAATATTCATATATTTTATACT
>MU760467.1:28116-70201 GCA_026770625.1 Nicotiana glauca
AATTAATTCCTCTTTTAATACTTTTGAAAATCTAAGGTTTTTCCTTCCATTTTTATAAATAAAAGTTTACTACTAGAATTCAAATTTAAATAATAACAATTAGAACAATCCGTTGTAAATCCTCCTAGAAATCCGGTGTCACATGTACATGAGCGACTACTGATAAGAGAAATAAAATACAACATCCGCCCAGAATACAGTGGACGAAAAGTAAATACAGTACATTGGAAGGAACTACTCTAGCTGCGGTCGCCTCAATGATGCAGCTCACCTAGTCCCAGCGTCATCCATGCTGCTACACCCAATAGGCTGCTAGAGGTGTATATATACCTGTGCAACAAAAATGCATAGAAGTGTAGTATGAGTACGTAATCAACGTGTACTCAGTGAGTATCCCGCCTAATCCCGAAGGGGTAGAGACGAGATGGCCAACTCCGACACTCACTAGAGGTCAATTAGCAATATTCTATAAGTGCGAGAATAATCATGGATTTGTACAAAAATTCTAATTGTGAAGCCAGCAAACAGGTAAACACCTTCAACAATAAATCAAGGTCTTCTAAAGTTTGTTCTTTATTATCTTATCAGTTTATGTCAAGCCACATAGGGCTCATTCCACATTTACAAATTTCCAAGTAACAGATAAACATGCGCAAATCATGACGAGGCCGACGGCCCACTCCAACAGAATATAAATTGTGCGCTGCCGAGGGTCGATTGGCACGAACCATAGATGCATCTATTATCACCGAAGCGTTCGGCCCGTTCCATAATTAAATACATATCCTGCTCGTAAATCATCCATGCGATGCAGGCACACATATATATAATATGTCAATTATCTGTATTTTCTGATAGTATTTTGCAGGAAATTAAAATATCATGATAAAGCAAATAAAGGAATAAAAAGAAATCACGACGCATCATGGCAATAGAAGCACGAAGCATCATGGCAAAAGAACCACGAGGCATCGTGGCACCTTATGAGATTTGATTTCTATAAAAAGGATGTTTTATTTGTGTTGAAGGGAGGAGGATCATACGTACCTAACAAAATAACTTTTCTCTAGATTTGGTCTTTACTTTTTTCTTTATCTCTTTCACTTTCCTCTTGTAGTTTTTTGAATTTTCTAAGAGTGTTGATAGTATTTTAAGAATTCCTTTCTTTGAGAGATTTAAATACTCCATAATGGATTAATCTCTTTCGTTGGGATAGTTGATAAAGCTCGGTATTGTTATAATATTAATCTCAATTTTACTACATGCTTGACCTGAAACATTCTAGTTATATTTCTATATTGTGTTGGAATATTAGTTTTAAATAATTACCATCACTTCTATCTATCTATTCTCCAAAGTTAGTTGTATGTCAAATTTATAATTCTCATGAAGCAAAATTAATATATGATAACTATTGGGTAAAATAATAGAGTGAGAGTAATTTTTTTTAAGCTATCATTCCAAGTCTTTAATCTTACTTACTTCCATTCTAATTCTTACGGCGGAGTTGGAGTTGGCAAGATTATTAATTTTTTAGTAAAAAGTAATCGCAAGAGGATATTTTTATATTGTGCTGGAATATTAGATTTAATTTAATTATTATCACTTCTATCGATTTATTCTCCAAAGTTAGTTGTATGTCAATTTTGTTATTCTCACGAAGCAAAATTAATATACGATAATTATTGGATAAAATAATAGAGTGAGAGTAATTCTTTTTAAGCTATCATTCCAAGTCTTTAATCTTGCTTACTTCCATTCTAATTCTCATGGAGGAGTTGTAGTTGGCAAGATTATTGATTGTTTAGTAAAAAGTAATCGTAAGAGGTTTTTACTATCTTTTAGCACAATTCAGGCAAGAAAATTATTTCACTTTAATCGTCACGAGTCATATATCAATTGATTTATATAATTCTCATGGAGTGTTATTAATTGATTATTTCTTAGTGAGCAAATATAATTGTATTAGCAATAAACAGTTATTCCTAAGAGAAATACATGTAGAACCTAAGATTTTATTATTATCATGCTATCGAGTGAATTCAATGATTCCCAACCCTTTTTAAATATAAATCTTTGGAAAGTTATTTTGTTTCAACTTAAGCCATTTAAATTTTCAACAAACATAACTTCATCAATTTGGTTCTCTCAAATAGTAGTAAGAATATTATAAGTTTGTAGCTAGATTTTACAATCTCTCTGGGACAATATCATAAACTATACTAGAATTTGACAGAGTACGCGTAGCAAAATCTTATACTCATTGGCCTCGTCACCAATGCCTCCACTTACATATCAGCCCACTCCAAATTACCAAACACCACACCTTTCTACCAAACTCCACCGCCTATTTATCAATCACCTCTACCTCCTACATACCAACCTGCTTCACCCAAATATTCCCAACCCACGCACGTCTACCAAGCTTATAACACTCAACGATCCCACTATCAATCACCTCCCCCTCGTCAAAACATCCCTAGACCCCGACCAAATTTCAACCGCTGACCCCCCAAACAGTATACTGTCATTGCCGAACCAATTGACTAGCTGTACGAAAGGCTCAAAGCTGTTGGTTATGTCACACCCATCCTTGATATAACCCCTGAAAATCCTTTGCAATGGGTCAACCCAAATAAAACATGTGCGTACCATTCTGGCATGAAGGGGCATACCTGTGACGACCCGACCCGTCGTCTCATGGGTTACTGCTCTATTTCCCCTATTTTTTTGCTTCTTTATGCTTCATTATAAGAGTCTTGTGTGAACGAGTTTATTTGGATTGGTTTTAGAAGGAAATGAGAAACTTAGTCTTTTTAAGGAAGGCTTATTTTGGAAAAGTCAACCAGATGTTGACTTATGTGTTAGAGGGATCAGTTATGGATTATGATGACTCGGTTAGCTTCGGGGGATGATTTGTGACTTACGAGTGTGATCGGAAGTGATTTTGGAAGAACGGTGTAGAATTAGGCCTGAATTAGCGAAATTAGTATTTTGGCGAATTCCAGTTGATAGGTGAGATTTTGATCCGAGGGTCGGAATGGAATTCCTAGAGTTGATGTAGCGTCGGTAGGTGATTTTGGATGTGTGTGCAAAATTTCATGTCATTCGGAGGTGTTTTGGTCGGGTTTTTGATCAAATGCGTGTTTTGAAAGGTTTAGAAGAACTTAGGCTTGAATCCGATGAAATTTGATTGTTTTGGTGTTGTTTGAAGTGTATTGATGATTGGAGCAAGTTTGAATGATGTTTTAGGATGCGTTGATGCTTTTGGTTGATGTCCCGGGGGCCTCGGGGTGATTTCGGATGGTTAACGGGAAGTTTGATTTGTGAAACTTAAGAAATTGCAGCTGCTTCTGGTATTTTCGCTTCTACGAAATTGGGACCACAGAAGAAGAACCGCAGAAGTGAGGGGGGTTCCGCATATGCGGTAAGGGAGATGTAGGTGCGAATTCTTGGTAATGGGAGGACTTTCGCAGAAGCGAATGGTGGTCCGCATATGCAGCGTCCGCAGAAGCGGATATGGACCGCAGAAGCGGTCTTGAGTGCAATAGTGTAGCTCTGCAGAAGCAGAAGAAATACCACAGAAGCGGTGACCGCAGAAGCTGTAATGGTATCGCAGAAGCGGAAATGAGGTCTGGGCAGAAGGGTTTTAAAATAATCTTTCATCCGCGAGCTTAGGGTATTTTCCACCATTTTTTAGCAACCTTGAAAGCTTTTGTACAGAAATTGAAGAGGGACTCGACTGTGATTGATTTGAGGTGAGTTCTAGGGTCTTAAAACACGATTATTATGTGAAATTAACCTTGAAATTTATGGAAATTAAGCCTAAATTTAAAGAACTAGGGCTTGAGTTTTTGGTATGTCAAATTGGAATTTGATGGGTCATTTGAGCTCGGATTTGAGAGTTCTTTGTATGTATGAACTCGTGAGAAGATAAGGAATCTATTAATGTAAAAAATTTTGAGATTTGAAAAGTGGCCTCGGGGCTCGGGTTTTGCTAATTTTGAGATTTTTAATATTTTTCGATTATTTTCGATTGGGTATTGTTCCATTGGCATATTGTGACGCATTCATTGTGGTTTTGATTAGGTTCGACGCGCGAGGAGGCCAATATGAGGGGCAAGGGCATCGCGAGCTAGGGATTTTACCGATTCGAGGTGAGTAATGATCGTAAATGATATCCTGAGGGTTTGAAACCCCAGACTGCACGTCGTAGTCCTATATTGAGGTAACTTGCATGCCGGATAGTAAGCGTGGGGTAGAGCAATGTTGGGGATTGTGACATGGTCCGTCCCGATTGATGATTTTACCACGTATTTGACTGGAACTTATTTGTTATTATCATGGTTTGGGCTGATTTCTATATTTTGGGCTTAATGCCGACTACCTGAGTCCTTCGTGGATTTTTATCACTCTTTCCTCACTATTTGATATACTACTTGAACTCAGTCCTGTTGATTATACTGTTTTACAAACTCAGCCATTTTAATTGCATTTTGAGACTTAAATGACATTTTCACTATTGTTTGGGCTGAGCACTACTATTTTATTGATGCCCGAGAGGATTATGATATTTTCTGCACTGAGGAGGCTTTCAGGCCTGGTGTGATGTGAGGAGGCTTTCAGGCCTTGTGAGTGATATGAGAAGGCTTTCAGGCCTTGACTGTTATGTGAGGAGGCTTTGAGGCCTCGAGTGATATGTGAGGAGGCTTTCACGCCTCGAGTGTGATGTGAGAAAACTTTCAGGCCTTATGTTGATATAGCACTTGGGCCGTAAAGGGCCCCTCCGGAGTCTACACACCCACAGTGAGCGCGGGTACCCATGTGATATGATACTGCGCCTGAGGGGCTATTACTGTTCTGAGTGACTAATACTGTGCCCGAGGGGCTGATACTGTTCTGAGCGATTGATATTGAGCCGAGGGGCTGGTACTGTTTTGAGATATTGCCCAAGGGGCGAACTTTTATGTTCTCATCTTGCATATTTATTTGCCTTTTTACCTGTTATACTGTGGTATTTGTGCCTGAGGGGCGGATTCTCAATGCTTATGGGCACTAACTATTTTGTAATAATTTCATAATTGATGAAAAGATCATTTTCAAAAGAGATTTAAACTGAGCCAAGATGTTTCTAAAGATTTCACAGTTTCACTGTTTTCTCAAAGGGTTGTACCCTGCTTCTATACAGCATGATAGTTTGCTTTACGTGATTTCTTACTGCTCAGTTATTATTTACCTTTATTACTCACTGAGTTGGAGTACTCACTTTACTCCCTGCACCTCGTGTGCAGTTCAGGTATTTATTCAACCAGTAGCGGGTATTGGCTGTTTGAAGGCAGAGTTGTAGGAGTTTAGCAAGGTGACTGACATCGTCCACAGCACCATTTTCTCTCTATGTTATTCATTACTCATGTTCACGTATTTATAGACTTGTAAATGTAATTACATTCTTATAGATACTCGTGACTTGTGACACCCCGATTAGGTTGTGTTAGGTTGTATTTCCGCTAATTAATATTATTAAGTCATATTTAAGCTTTTTATTTATGTGTAACTATTTTTGAAAAGATGAGTTGGGTTAGTTGGCTAGCCTTGTTTTCACGAGAGGCGCCATCACGATCGGAACGGGGTTTGGGTCGTGACAAGTTGGTATCATAGTCTAGGTTACATAGGTCTCACGAGTCATGAGCATGTTTAGTAGAGTCTCGCGGATCGGTATGGAGATGTCTGTATTTATCCTCAAGAGGCTACAGAACTTTTAGGAAAACTTCACATTCTTGAAATCTTATCGTGCGTTCTTGATTCAGCTTGAAAAGAAACTCTTGAAATTCCTTCCGCGCGTTTGTATGCGCACATGAGCGCTCAGTATCTGATGTGCCTTGATGGCTTGTGATTCCCTGATTAAGGGGTGAGATGTGATCTCTGTCAGTTTGATGTAGGGCCAGTCTGGAGGACTTGAGGCCGGATCTTTGCCAATGGCTTGAGCACCGAGGTGCTGATTGTGTGAGCGAGTGTTTTGAACTTATATGTTTGGTATTGTCCATATTAGTAGGAATGATGATTGGATAACTACGTGATGAGTATGTTAGTACTGCGAAATGTATCTATATGACTTGGAAGTAACAAAGAAGGTCTGCTGGATGATAAATGAACTATTAAGTGTATGATTCCATTATGATTAGATGTGTAGCTCCGAGTTACGGGCGCGTGAAGAATTTTTTCATGTCTCCTAGTTGGGAGTGAAGTAAATTTTATGTTACGGTATGAGTTCAGACTCAGAAGGACTGAGTAACTGTGTAGTGTGTATAATGGTCGAAGGTATACAGAAATGTTATATTGAGGCGAAACAGGCGGGTTATCTCATGCGGAGTGTTCTAAAGTGGTGTGATCCTTATGTGTATGTTAGGATATCTCATTTACAAGTGAAGAAAATGCGTTGAAATCTAAATTGGTCGCTTAGAGAGTGGGTGTATCTGTTGCGAAGGTGAAGGTGAGAATTGCATAAGAGTTAAATTCTAACTGATCTATGTTTTCACAAGTTTATAAGGGATTTGAGTTAATCTCACTATGATATTATGACAACAATAGAGTACATGCGTATGATTTATTTAGTGTGTTTTGATCTATATCTTCGAGCCAAGTTGGGTAGTTTGCTATTGATTAAGTTTATTGCACGGCTAAGTGCTATGTTGGTTCCAGTTTGAGGTGCGTTGGTGAGTCAGTTATGGCTTATGGAGATTGGGGTCGATGATGGCTGTGAAGGAATTTATTCTTATTTTTAAAGGTTATACGGTGCCTCATATGTGTGTGAGAATCACAGGATGTCTTAAGTCGCTGTTAGTAAAGAGTGCTCGGTGCATAGAGTAGGAAGATGCTTGCTTGTATTGCGACGGGGTCATATCTTGCAGTGTTAGAGTGCTAACGAGGCATGGGTGGTTCTGTTCATCGGATTAGGCTAAATGCAGTTAAATAGAGTAAATGACTCTCGATAATGGTACTAATGTGTTCGAGATTCTACATGTGACAATTGTGTATCTTGAATTTGTATATGTGATTAGAAACTGAGTCTCCATTGGGAGAGGTTAAGATGTGTAATTTTTCTATATCAATTATGGGCTTCTATGTAGCACTATCAGGAAGGTGCAGGTAATGGTTCAAAATTCGTAGAATGTTCTATGATGTTTTAACTTGCGATGTAGCAGTTGGAAGGTATGAAATGGTTCGTGGGATGTGAGATAGCATGGTCTCGTGATTTGTAGCCACTCGGAATGAGTGTGGATGGATGATGTTATATGTTGAATGCAGTTACTATTATTCTTAGGGCAATCAGGGTAAGTTGAAAGAAGATGGATTGGTTAGCCATATATCTATTGGCATATTAGTGGTAGAGATCAATTCCTTTAGCATGATCAAGTTACGCGTGTTATTTGTGGCGGTACAGGTGAGGCCTGTCGTCCGTCATAACTGATGTTATTCAAGAGTATTCCATTATTATGGGCCTGTTACGTGTAGGCGGATCCTGAAAAGGTCATGGTGGGTTGGACCATTACTTAGAGATTTGCATATTCTACGGTTAGGAGAATTCACCTGTGTGTTGCTATGGTTCTCCTGAAGTGAGTTAAGTGTAAAGTTTTATATGATGAAGTGTTAATCTAATAATGGTTCCAAAGCTGTGATGAAGAGCATGTTCTATCGTATGTTGTCATGTTGGGTGCAATGAGTGGTATGGAATTTGAAGTGAAGATAGGGGTAACAACTCGATATGGACAAGGATGTCACGCTCGGATGAGCAGGGAAGAAGTCTCGACGTTTAAGGTAAATTAGTATTGTCTCCAGCGTCACTTGAGAATGGTGTTTTATGAAAAGGCTTTACACCCTGGTTAATGATTCTTGATCGCTTTTCAGTGTTAGTGTGATCGGTGATTTGGAGGTACGCCCTATTTATTCGTAATGGTAGGTTGTGGAAGGGTGTCCCACTGGAAGATTGTGTAAGTATGGCAGTTAGTCACTTGATTGATTGAAGACTTGAACCAAGTATGAAGGTTGTGATAATATCGTTGAAATGAGAAAATATGCCCGGAGGGCACTCAGTCTATTGAGTTGTGGACTACGGATGATTTCTCCGACTATGATGGATGTTCTTATGTATTATGAGCAAAAGATGAGTGGTTAGGGACCTTTGAAAGGTAATTAACCTAGTTCAGTGCGATCAGAATCGGCTTGAGGTCGGTGGATGGATTCAAATGTGAATATGGGCTCTATGTCATGCCAAACGGGTTCATTTCAGTGATGCACTCCTTATGGAGGAGGAGTCAGGGTGTTATTTCGTTGTCAGATATTTTATGCAGTGATACACTGTGCCGTGTGAGTTGTGAGATGATTTGAGAAAATGCTTATGTGTTGAGGATTCGCGTAGAAATGATGTTTATGAGCAAAATGGCTCTCGAGATTTAGTTTGTATATCACACCTCAGTTGAGCTTGAGTTTTGGTAGCTTATAGCGCTATATGTCCCCTCAGGGACGGTATTATGCACTTAGCGTGCTTGTGACCAAAATTTGGTATTTTATATTAGTGAGCAATCTAGCTCGATGTACACCTCTTTAGGTGAGTGTTATGTGTGGATCGGGTGGCACGCTGCCATGAGTGTGTTATTTGGATCAAGTTGCATGCTGCAACAGTGTGATATTGAGCATAGTTTTCTATATGCTATTTTTGTATGCCTTGCTTCCTATTTTCTAAGGAGAGCACGTATTAGTGCATGAGTTAGGCAGTTCCTTCCAGAGTTCGTCTTCCTTTTTGTACCGCATTTTAATCGGTAGCCTATCGGCATTTTGTGGCATCATATGAGACTTTTGATTATGTATGGGGTGGCCTATTGCCTAAGCGGTTCGTACTGGATGAGGTCACGCATTGGGGCAAAGTTATGCGGATGTATGATATTGCGAGTTAGATCGTGTGTTCTATCTCTATGATGGGAGACAGGTTCTCTGTCTTGTATTGTGGTGGTACTGAAGAGCTTGAAGTACAGCTCTTTCATTTGAGTTATTTTCATGAATTGAGTATTTTTGAACTATTGCTTATTGGTGCATGTATTGTGCGAGTTGTGGCTTAGTCCAGTACTAATGTGTAATGTCACCAGAGTAGTGTGTTGATTAGATGAGATCGTTGGGATATTTAATGAGTACAAGCAGATTTGACTTCAGTATGTTGGAAGGATAATATCGAGCTTCGACTCAGAAATTTGATGTAGTATTTGCCAAAGGAGAAGTGGTTTCATGAATGGTTGATCTGAGAAATGGTGATGGCTTACTGCGTGTTTTAGTTATCAGTTGCATTATATGTAAAAGTATTGGAAAGAAACTTTAGTTGTTAAGAGGTTTTCTACCGGTATTCAGGCCTTATGTGCAGCTGCCGTGAATGGGAGTTATCGCTACATGTGTTTGAGTTATGTGGAATATCAGGTAATTGCACCTTAGGTTGCAGGTATGGGTTATTACAGCTGGTTCGGGATTGTTCTGAATATAGATGGGAGGTTCTAAACTTCTGTATGATTTTGAAAATAGAAATGTGATTCTAAGTTTTATGGGCTAGATTGGATTGTGAAATTGTAGTGACAATATGTAATCGGACCTATGTGAGATAGGGTGACGGGGGATCACCCCCGGGTATATGCATGGCAAAGTTATTCAGCTATTGGTTGGCTTCTAGAACAACTCTGGGTATGCTCGAGGATGAGCGTTTGTTTAAGTTGGGGAGGATGTGACGACCCGACCCGTCGTCTCATGGGTTATCGCTCCATTTACCCCATTTTTTGCTTCTTTATGCTTCATTATACGAGTCTTGTGTGAACGAGTTGATTTGGATTGGTTATAGAAGGAAATGAGACACTTAGTCTCTTTAAAGAAGGCTTATTTTGGAAAAGTCAATTAGATGTTGAATTATGTGTTAGAGAGCTCGGTTATGGATCCCGATGATTCGGTTAGCTTCGGGGGATGATTTGTGACTTAGGAGTGTGATCGGAATTGATTTCGAAAGTCCGGCGCAGAATTAGGCTTGAATTGGCGAAGTTAGTATTTTGGCAAATTCCGGTTGATAGGTGAGATTTTGATCCGAGGGTCGGAATGGAATTCCGAGAGTTGATGTAGCTTCGTTCGGTGATTTGGATGTGTGTGCAAAATTTCAGGTCATTCGGAGGTGTTTTCGTCGGGTTTTTGATCAAATGCGTGTTTCGGAAGTTTTAGAAGAACTTAGGCTTGGATCCGATGAAATTTGATGGTTTTGGTGTTGTTTCAAGTGTTTTGATGATTGAAGAAAGTTTAAATGATGTTTTAGGATGCGTTGATGCTTTTGGTTGAGGTCCCGGGGGCCTCGGGCTGATTTCGGATAGTTAACGGGAAGTTTTGGTTTGTGAAACTTAAGAAATTGTAGCTGCTTCTGGTATTTTCACTTCTGCGGAATTGGGACCGCAGAAGCAGAACCATAGAAGTGAGGGGGGTTCCGCAGATGCGGTAAGGGAGACGTAGGTGCGAATTCTTGGTCATGGGAGGACTTCCACAGAAGCAGATGGTGGTCCGCATATGCGGCGTCTGCAGAAGCGGATATGGACTGCAGAAGCGGTCCTGAGCGCAATAGTGTAGCTCTGCAGAAGCGGAAGAAATACCACAGAAGCAGTGACCGTAGAAGCGGTAATGGTATCACAGAAGCGGAAATGAGGTCTGAGCAGAAGGGTTTTAAAATAACATTTCATCCGCGAGCTTAGGGTATTTTCCACCATTTTTTAGCAACCTTGAGAGCTTTTGGACGAAAATTGAATAGGGTCTCGACTGGGATTGATTGGAGGTGAGTTCTATGATCTTAAAAAATGATTATTATGTGAAATTAACCTTGAAATTTATGGAAATTAAGCCTAAATTTGAAGAACTAGGGCTTGAGTTTTTGGTATGTCAAATTGGGATTTGATGGGCCATTTGAGCTCGGATTTGAGAGTTCTTGGCATGTATGAACTCGTGAGAAGATAAGGAATCTATTAATGTAAAAATTTCTGAGATTTGAGAAGTGGGCCCGGGGCTCAGGTTTTGCTAATTTTGAGATTTTTAATATTTTTCGATTGTTTTTTATTGGGTATTGTTCCATTGGCATATTGTGATGCATTCATTGTGGTTTTGATTAGATTCGACATGCGTGGAGTCCAATTTGAGCGGCAAGGGCGTCGCGAGCTAGGGATTTCACCGGTTCGAGGTGAGTAATGATTGTAAATGATATCCTGAAGGTTTGAAACCCCGGACTGCACGTCGTAGTGCTATATTGAGGTGACTTGCACGCCGGATAGCTAGCGTGGGGTAGAGCACCATTGGGGATTGTGACTTGGTCCGTCCTCATTGATGATTTTACCGCGTATTTGACTGGAACTTATTTGTTATTATCATGGTTTGGCCTGATTGCCATATTTTGGGTTTAATGCCGACTACTTGAGTCCTCTGTGGATTTTAATCACTCTTTCTTCACTATTAGATATACTACTTGAACTCTGTCCTGTTGATTATACAGTTTTACAAACTCAGCCATTTTAATTGCATTTTGAGACTTAAATGACATTTTCACTATTGTTTGGGCTAAGCACTACTATTTTATTGATGCCCGAGAGGCTTATGATGTTTTTTGGACTGAGGAGGCTTTCAATCCTGGTGTGTGATGTGATGAGGCTTTCAGGCCTTGTGAGTGATATGAGGAGGCTTTCAGGCCTTGACTATTATATGAGGAGGCTTTCAGGACTTGAGTGATATGTGAGGAAGCTTTCAGGCCTCGAGTGTGATGTGAGAAGGCTTTCAGGCCTTATGTTTATATAGCGCTTGGGCCGTAAGGGGCCCCTCCGGAGTCTGCACACCCACAGTAAGCGCGGGTGCCCATGTGATATGATACTGAGCCCGAGGGGCTGTTACTGTTCTGAGTGACTAATACTTTGACTGAAGGGCTGATACTGTTCTGAGAGATTGATATTGAGCCCGAGGGGCTGGTGCTGTTTTGAGATATTGCCCGAGGGACGAACTTTTATGTGTTCATCTTGCATATTTACTTGCCTTTTTACCTGTTATACTGTGGTATTTGTGCCCGAGGGGCGGATTCTCACTGCTTATCGGCATTAACTGTTTTGTAATCATTTTGTAATTGATGAAAATATCATTTTCAAAAGATATTTAAACTGAGCCAAGATGTTTCTAAAGATTTCACAGTTTCACTGTTTTCTCAAAGGGTTGTACCCTGCTTCTATACAACATGATGGTTTGCTTTACGTGATTTCTTACTGCTCAGTTGTTATTTACCTTTATTACTCACTAAGTTGGAGTACTCACTTTACTCCCTGCACCTCGTGTGCAGTTGCAGGTATTTATTCACTCGGTAGCGGGTATTGGCTTTTTGAAGGCAGAGTTGTATGAGTTTAGCGAGGTGACTGCCAGCGTCCGCAGCACCGCTTTCTCTCTATGTTATTCATTACTCATGTTTAGCATATTTCTAGACTTGTAAATGTAATTACATTCTTATAGATGCTCGCGACTTGTGACACCCCGATTAGGTCTGTGTTGGGTTGTATTTCCGCTAATTAATATTATTAAATCATATTTAAGTTGTTTATTTATGTGTAACTATTTTTGAAAAGACGAGTTGGGTTAGTTGGCTGGCCTTGTCTTCACGAGAGGCGCCATCACGATCGGAATGGGGTTTGGGTCATGACAATACCATTGATGAATGGCACTCCCTGAAGGATAAGATCAAGGCTTTGGTTGACAGCAAGATCATCGTGGCAAAGGAGCCTGCTCCGAATGTCCGCAATAACCCTCTACCAGATCACAAGGGTGGAGGTGTCCACATGATTTAAATAGAGGATGATTGGTATCCCAAAGGACCAATCGGTTTGATCACGGAAGAAGACGATCCAAAGAAACCAACAGTCACCCTTAATCTGATTGTAGTCCAGATTCAGCCTTCTGGTGATGATAAGGTGAACATGTCCATACCACTTGAGTTTGAAACACCATCCTCTACGAAGATACCAATACCAATTGAAGTCAAGTTTGGGTCCCCAAAGGCACATGTACCATTTAAAGTTGCTATAGTACCTTCTAGAGCAAGGGTGCTCATTCTGGTAGCAATGATAGCCGTAACACCATTCCACACAAAATTCATACCATGGGACTACACAACCGAGGCAAGAAGGAAAGAGAAAGCCAAGTTCGGGGAGACAGTTGCAGCACAGGGTATGATAAGAACTGGCAGGGTTTATACCCCGGAACACTTGGCCGAGTCGAGTAAGCAGACCTCTGGTCGACAAGCCATCACTGAACTGGGCCCAATGATCTCTGGAGAAAAATACAAACAAAGCAATACTCAGTCATTGATCAACTGAACAAAACACTAGTGCAGATTTCTATCCTTGCTTTACTACAGAGTTCTGATGCTTACAAGAATGCCTTGTTAAGAGTGCCGAGTGAGGCGTATGTACCAAGAAACATCACTGGAGGAGAAATGGAAAACATGGTAGGCTAGGTATTGGAAAGTCACAAGATCACTTTTCACGAAGATGAGCTGCCACCGAAGGGATTGAGTCACAACAAGGCATCGCACATCACCATGCAGTGCGAAGATTATTTTATCACCAGAATCTTGGTCGATGGGGGGTCTAATCTCAACATATGTCCATTAGTATTACTCAGGACATTGGGAAAGGGGTGGCATAAAATCAAGGACGGGGCCATCAACGTTAAAGCTTTCGATGGTTCTCAAAGGTCTACCATTGGGGAGATTAGCTTATGTTTGCAAATGGGGCCTACTTGGTTTGATATTGACTTTCAAGTAATAGACGTGCCGACATCTTACAATTTATTGTTGGGACAACCATGGATTCACGCTGCTGGGGTCATGGCATCAACACTACATCAGGCAGTGAAGTTTGAGTGGAATCACCAAGAGGTGATCATTCACGGCGACGGTAGCAATCCCATATACAGTCGCCAACCATCCCAACAATCGGAGGAAGAAGAAAGATAGGTGGAGAAACTTACCACCACATCGAACGAGTCTACACCGTAGATAAGGATAAGTGGTGTGGGATAACAAAATTGAAAGCATATTGAACTGGAGCGTGTATGAACCTAGAAAAGGACTTGCCAAGAATCTCGTAGGAATCGCTAAGACCATCAAGCTCAAAAAACACGGCACCACCTTCGGATTGGGATATGAGTATACCTGGAAAGAATTCAATGAATGGTCGCCACCCTGGCGCGGTCCGTACTATCCATTGGAGCTGCTGATACCCTATTTGGAGCAGACCTCACAACCGGTCGAGGTCATCTATGGGTCAAAAGAAGAAGAAGCCCTAGCAGCAATGAGGAATTTGTTCTTAGAAAATGATGATATGGATTGTTGTGTCGTTCTCGAGGAGGAGGGGGAGGAAGGCCCTTCCATACAGGCGGTAAGCAGAGGAGAATACCTCAACAATTGGACCATCCGAACCACTAGAGCCCGGCATGCCTCGGGGTAGCAAGGCTGAACTAGCACCATGCACTATTTTACTAGTTCACTTTCCTTTCGCATTTTATTTTTTGCAAGAAAGAGCTCCAATGTTCAACACATTTATGGAATTTATCAAAGCATTTCAATTTTCTTATAAATCTTACTCTTATTATTTTCTCTCATTACTTTACTTAGACAACATTACTATTACTTATCTTGATGAACCAATGACTGTGACATGCAACGAGACAACGCAACAAACGGACATAGATTCAGAGGAAGATTATATACCGGAAGAGATTGATAAGGAAGTTGAGAATTTCGAAAATAGGCCTAAGTCCAACCTGAACAAGACTGAGATTGTTAACCTAAGAGATGCAGAAAACACCAACGAAACACGAATCAACGTTCATTTGTCACCATCAGAGAAGGAAGAGTATTCAGAATTTCTAAGAGAGTATGAGGACATATTTGTCTGGTCGTACGACGACATGACTGGTCTAAGTACATCTATTGTGGCTCACAAATTCCCAGCCGATCCAACGTTCCCGCCAGTAAAACAGAAGCTTAGAAATTTCAAGCCGGATATGAGTTTGAAAATCAAGGAAGAGGTCACTAAGCAGGTCAAAGCTAAGGTTCTCAAGGTAGTGGAGTATCCAACGGGGTTAGCCAACATCGTGCCACTGCCAAAAAAGGACGAGAAAGTTAGAGTCTACATCAACTACCGGGATCTCAACTGGGCCAGTCCAAAATATGACTTCCCCTTGCCGAACATACATATCCTAATTGACAATTGCGCCAAGCACGAGTTACAATCATTCATAGATTGTTTCGCTGGGTATCATCAAATCTGGATGGATGAAAGCCAGCTTATTGTGCTCATGTCGAAGAAGAAGCGTATGGAAAACCTTGGTTTCATGATATCAAGGAATATTTGGCAAAAGGAGAATATCCCGAGATCGCAAATGCTACTCAGAAGCGCACACTTTGGAGACTGTCTAACAACTTCTTTCACAGCGGAGGAATCCTGTATATGAGGACTCCGGATTTGGGATTACTAAGGTGTGTCGATGCAAAAGAAGCATCCAGACTACTAGAAGAAATACATGCTGGTACCTGTGGACCACATATGAACGGCTTTGTCTTAGCCAAGAAGATACTCTGTGTAGGTTATTTTTGGATGACTATGGAGATGGACTGCATCCAGTATGTCCGAAAGTGCCACCGCTGCCAGATACATGCCGACATGATAAGGGTGCCTCCAAATGAGCTTAATGCAATAGGCTCACCATGGTCGTTCGCTGCATGGGGAATGGATGTTATCGGACCAATCGAACCTGCCGCATCAAACGGGCATAGGTTTATCCTAGTAGCAATTGACTATTTCACCAAATAGGTTGAAGCAGCATCTTACAGAGCGGTGACTAAGAAAGTCGAGGCAGACTTCATCCGTGACTGTATCGTTTGTCGATTCGAGATTCCAGAATCAATTATTACTGACAATGGTTCCAACCTCAACAGTGACTTGATGAAGGCTATGCATGAAACCTTCAAGATCAAACACAAGAACTCCATAGTTTACATGCCTCGGATGAATGGAGTCGTGGAAGCCGCCAATAAGAATGTCAAGAAGATACTAAGGAAGATTGATAGAAAAGAATAAACAATGGCATGAGAAGTTATCATTTGCTTTATTGGGGTACCACACCACAGTCCGCACATCAACTGGGGCAACTCCCTACATGCTAGTTTACGGTATAGAAGCGGTCATTCCCTCCCTAAGGATCATAAAGGAAGCAGAACTCGACTATGCAGAGTGGGTGAAGATTCGTTATGAGCAGTTGGCTCTTATGATGGGAAAAGAATGAATGCAATTTGCCATGGTCAGCTTTATCAGAATAGAATGTCCAGAGCTTTCAACAAGAGAGTCAAACCAAGACGGTTCACACCAGGGCAACTGGTGTTAAAGAAGATTTTTCCACATCAATATGAAGCCAAAGGAAAGTTCTCTCCCAACTGGCAAGGCCCATGGTTCATCGGGTTCTGACAGGAGGATCCCTTATACTTGCAGAAACAAACAAAGAAGTTTGGTCAAAACCAATCAATTCAGATGTAGTCAAGCGATACTATGTGTAACCATTTATGATTTCCTTATGTAATTTGAACTACGTCTGACCCGATTCCCATTTAAGAGGGGATACGTAGGCAGCCTTATGGGTTCGGTCACAATTCAATAAAATTTTCATTTTCCCCACAATTGGAAACTGGGGCAGAATTTTGAGGAAGACCCTTAAAATTCTGAAGTAATTTCAGCCAGTCATCGCAAGCAACCATTAGAAGAGGCAGCCCAGTAAACGGGTAGAATTTTGAGGAGGACCCTCAAAATTCTGAAGTGAGAGAGGTTGCAATGTCCTGAACCATGTCACAGTCGTCGGTTCATCTAAAAACTATTTCTGAAATATATACTCATGTCATATTTTCACAAACTCATGCATGTCTGTTACCAAAATTGCTCTGTTTAGAAATGCTATCCCCTATGATACATACCGTGTCATCAGATCAAAGCCAAACATGGCAAGCAAAGTCGGTACGGACAGAAACTAACCTTCCCCCTATACAAAAATCACGATTTTTTTTTATGTAGGCACCCAAGTCGCAAAATCATATATTATACACTCATACTGCTCAGGAATACAACTCTCGGAATTGTCACACCTATTCACAGTCGCTATTCGCATACAATATCCCCAGCAGCCACAATATCATAATTAGCTACCAGTTATCGGCTAAGAATTGTCATTACTATTCGTCTTTCATCTCTTGCATAAGGCTACCATTCTGACTTCCGAGACTAAGCATTGTCTCCATCTGCATTCTCGCATTGCATAATGCTACCATTATGCCTTCCGAGGTTAAGCTCTACCTCTATCTGTATTTTTTGCATTGCATAAGGCTACCATTCTACCTTCCGAGGTTAAGCTCTACCTCCATCTGCATTCTCTGCATTACATAAGGCTACCATTCTGCCTTTCGAGGCTAAGCCCTGTCTCCACCTGCATGGCTGAAATATCGCCACTTTATTTTGAATCTGCATAGCTTAAATATCACCACTTTATTTTGCACTTGCATCGGCTGAAAGATCGCCAACTTACTTATATTTTGCATGGCTGAAAGATCACCACCTCATTGCATGGCTGAAAGATCGCCACCTCATTGCATTGGCTGAAAGACCGTCACCTCACTTACATTTTGCATGGCTGAAAGATCGCCACCTTTATTTATGTCTTATATCGACTGAAATATTGCCACCTTTATTTATGTCTTGCATCGCCTGAAAGATTGCCACCTTTATTTATGTCTTGCATCGGCTGAAAGATTGCCACATTTATTTATGTCTTGCATCGGCTAAAATATCGCCAACTTTATTTATGTCTTGCATCGGCTGAAAGATCGCCACCTATTGCATTTCATGGGCTGAAAGATCGCCAAATTGTCCAAGGGCATCATTGTTTGGAGGCACCATCTTCATAGCCCGAGAACGCTATATCATGGCCTGAGGACCCCTTTTATCTCTTGCATATAATTATTCAAAGGCATCATAGTTCGAAGGCATCATTTCATAGCCTGCGAATCATTTATTATACGCTTCATGGCCCAGGACGTCATAGTCTGAGGACATCATCCTAACCGTCCAAAGACAGCATTCATGGTCCGACACGAACTTGCATTATGTTTAAATTTATGCACAATATATGATTGTATTGCTTATTTGCAGGTAAACTGGCTAGCAACGGCCGTCTCAGCTAAATCGATCTCGCTCCGGTTCCCGCAACCCTATTAGACTCTTAACCATCCATCCCAACCTAAATATCGCGTCCGTTCTTAAAAGATCTCCATCGGCATACTCCACTGACGGATCCTGAACTACATATGGAATAATTCCTATAAGACCAGGGCTATGTAGGTAGCTCAGAGACCAGAGCACGGTCAATCTCTTCAAATCACTTCACTCGGTCAAAATTGGCCATCATATCTTTACCCGACAACTCTTTCATCCTTCCCTGGTAAAGAGGGGCAGCTGTTGATACCCAATTTTTTCCTATGTATTTTTTAAATGCAAATACTTTCAAAATAACATAATAAGCATGCCCAAGTATTTTAGTATTTTTTTTCCTACTTTTTAAAGGATTTTTAAATCAATTTATTGCCCATTTTAGCAGTAGAAAAAAAAATAATTATTTTCAAAATTATCATTTTGGTGAATAACTTATTTTATTCTTATATTTATACCAAAATATATCTAGGGTAATTTTTATACATTTTTAAAAATTTATTTGGTATTTTAAAATGTAAATTGCATATAATTGCAATTTTAGCCTATTTTAAGAATTAACAGCATTTTTCAATTATAAAATTTATTCTAGTATTTTTAATTAATGATTATATATTATCAAGTAATATCGTGCTTTCAATTTGTTTCAGAAAATTATTTTACTATTTTTTATAAATTTAAAAAGGAATAATGGCTATTTAACTGATAGCCTCATTTGTATTTCAATTATAGCCAAATTGATCCCCCTAATTGACCCAATTTCAAACCCTTAATGGACCTACCCAATTTCAATCCAACCCGGCCACGACCCAACCAATTTAACCCGCCGGCTCTTTCTTTTAATCCAGATCGTTGATCATTTTGATCAATGGCCACGATCATTCCTTACCTTTTGATTCCCGAAGACTACCCTAATTCCCTCATTCTCTTCTATCAGCCTCCTTTAAAATCTCTCTCCTCTCTAACTCTCCCGAACTCTTTCGAAACCCTAGCCTCTCTCGCCATCTCCAACCTCAAGACCCATTGGAAATCATGGTTCCTCCGGCCATGGTAACCTTATACTCACTCCCTATTACTCATGTGTGCTGGATATTTGAAGAATCAAGGCCAGACCTCAAAGGTATTCATCCATACCAGTGCCAGCTCAAGTTTTCATGGCCGTCGCCGGCCTTGCTCCGGCGTATCCTGGTCCTATAAGCCTATCTTTGACCTTTCCGACCAGGATCAGACCTTTTTCAATGCCTTTCTCGTTTTAGGGTTCTTATGAAACCCTAGCTATTTGAGGTTTTCTCTGATTTTTTCTTAGATATGTTATATACGTGTGCTCTTCTTGAGTTTTAAACAATTTCCCCAATTTTTCTTTCAAAATTATCTTTTAAAAATCACTTCTCTTCGATTTAGGATTTTCTGAAGGGTTCAAAATGTTTTTCTGACTTCTATTTTTCTTTTCTTCATGTGTATTTGTCTATACTATGTTCTTATGTTTTCTTTTCTACCATGCATGTTCTTCTACTGTGTTCTTATGTTTTCCTTTATCATGCATGTTCTTCTACTGTGCTCCGTTATTTCCTCTACTGTGTTTCTATACCATGCTCTCACATGTTTATCTCGCTGTGTTCTCCTATATGTTCTTTTGCTATACTATTCCGGTGTTCTTGTGTTCTTCTACTGTAATTCTCTACCGCGTTCTTAAATGTTTACTATTTCACTTCTGCTTTACCTTGTTTTAAGACCCGTTTAAGCATGTTTTCCTCTATTGTTTCTTCTACTCTCATTATGCTTCGAACTTTCTATTGTATTTGCTTATCTTCTCATGAGAATTCTGAAAAGAAATCTCTGAGCCCGTTGCCTCCTCATCCCTGTGCTTGACTCGAGTTGGAAACCCTAGAATTTGGGAGTTCTACCGAGGTTTGGTCATATGTTTGAACTAGGGTTCTATTTTGGAACCCTTTGACTCTTTCACACTCATTCTGAGTCTATGAACTAAGTTTGAACTTCTTTGTTTAAGACTCTGAGCTTTTAAATTCTTCTATGCTAGACCCTTCTGTTGATTAGCATGATAGTTCTTCGTGCTTAAGCGTGGTGGTATGCTTTTATATGTGTGATGAATTCTTTCTTCCGAAAAGGTTTTCCAACTTATGATTGATTCAGAATCCTCTTTTAGGTGTGATTGATTGTTACTAATTTTCCTTAAGTAAAACCTTTCTTCACCTTTTCTGACTGGATTCATTCAGACCTTGTGATTTACTGGCTGGTAATTGATTTCCTTTCCTTATTTGCACAAACCGTGTGCTATCAAGACCTTTTTCCTTAAATATACCTTTATGTATTTACCCATATTATACTACCTTACACAAAGTGTTTGATTAATTTAGTTCCTTAATTAGTTTTACCATTCGAAATCTGAATCCCTTAGTTAAAGGGAAAACTTGTGTAATTGATTGGCAACTGATTTCCGAACTATTCTCCTACCTTATTCTGCTTGCCTTCTACACTATAAATACATGGCCTTCTTTAACACATTACACACGGTTAACACGATCAAACAACTTTCAATTCAACACTTTTACACACATTATACACTTGAGACACTTACAATCTCATAGTTCTCTTCTAAAATCATAGTGTTCTGACTTGCTTGCACTTTGGCTTTACAAGACTACTACTTCCTTTTCTTGTTTCCTTGAAACAGGTATGTTCTAGTTTTGGTTTCAGCATCATCCCAATGTGTTTATTTACAGCCTTTACACTTATGTTTACTTTGTTGTCTACATTCAATGTTGTATAGCATGATTATTTCTTTGCATCTGTCTCTGATGTGAATCCATGCACCCATGTTCCCCTCTATGTGCTTTGAGTTAAAGTTCAGAACATGGCAACAAGCAAGTTGTTTCTCAAGTTTGGACTTGATCCCTCATGGGTATCATGACTCCCAAACAATGTGGCCTAATAAGCTGGTGGGTGTGCCAGCACTTCTAATTGCTAGGTATGACCATTAGCCTATCTTTGCTTCCTCTTAGAATCCCTCTATGCACTTACACTCTCTCTTATCTTCTAAGTTCTGCATCCCTCCTGTGAGCCATGTTTTGGGACCTTGATTTCCCTCTGAACTTGGACACTTGAGGGCTGACCCTTCCACACTGCACTATGATTCAATTCTGCAATATATTTGGGTGTGAGCACTGCTTGGAGTCCATTTGAGACTCTTAGGGAACTATGACACATCTCAAATAAGAAAAAGGCTTTGGAATCTGATCTTTGGAGTTGTCTTACTTCATGCCTCAGACAGGAAGTTTGAATCGGGCTCTCCTTGGTTGTAAATTTTTAGTTCTCTGATATAATTTTACTTTTTCTTATTCATTCTAGGCTGTAATAATAACTTGTGATCACTATTGGGGCTGTTATTGAAAAAGGAAGGGTCAATCATGCATGCAAAGGGGTAGATATCATGTTCATAGGGAATATTTACACATCTACACTCATGTATCCTATTTTCAGCTTTCACTTCTGCATTTCTATTGAGACCATGTCTATAGGTTTCTGCACTTTTGCATCTCATATAGAGAGTCTATAGGTTTTTGTACTTCTGTATTATATAAAGACCATGTCTATAAGCCACTTCTGAAATGTTGCATATCATATAGATGCTATGCCTATAGGTTTCTGAATTTTGCATCTGCATCTGTCACTAGGCAAACCTGTTTATAGGTTTAAATAATTAACAACATTTTAGCTACCATGCCTATAGGACTTCTGCACTCTTGTTTCGATTGTAAAAAATATTTTTTTTTAAAATCAATATCACTTAGAAAGCATGTCTATAGGTACTATCAACTAAATTTGAATCATTCATTCGCTTATAAGTCTAAAATCAGTAGTAACGATAACGACTGCAGAATTTATGTTCATGTAATTGACAAATTCTTTCCTTTAAAATCAGTATACTTATTTTCAAAAACTAATAGATATCATGCCTATAGGTTTTCGTCTAACACTTAGGCAAGCCATAAGGTAAGACTAGTTAACTGAGTCAAATTTTATTAACTACAACTAGTAGGCAGGCCTAATTCGGGCTTCTTATCTGAAATATGTAATAGATCAGTCTGCCACAACTCTTAAGTTTAATCAGACCTTAATCAGTACGTGTAAGGCATGCTAAAAACTATATGCTTCTCATTGTTTTAAGGAGGTTTATTTGAGCCTTTCTATCTGTTATGTGCTTCTCCCCCATATTTGTTACTATGCGTTTTGATTGTTGCCCTTAGAATTTTGTCCTTTGAAACTATAAAACCTCACACCCCTTTTCTTTAGGATTAGTAGTCTCAAATACCTCCAGGACTGATAGGATGGGGGCGGGTAATAACATGCAATAAGTAAAACGAGACCATTCCGCGTTTAATACCTTAATGGGGTGGGAAAGGGTAGACATAGATATGATGACCACGCGATAACACCATGTGTATAAACGGTTACCGGGTGTTGTGTGGGGTGGTCCATATTATTTATACACCTAGGACCCCCCTCCCTTTACTTGTTTAACTATTTTTAACTTCAATTACTTGTAGCAATTATGTGAAAATTTTCCCCTTTTTTTACTCATTTATTCTGAATTCTAAAATTGCTTTCTTCTCAAATTTCAGCTTCTTTAACTTCGTTTTAACTTCAAATTACTTGCAACAATTATGTGAAAACCCTCCTCATATTTGTAACTCTTACTTGTCCACTTGTTGTTTGCACTAAAGTCATAATTATAGTATGGTTGGGAACCACACTAGTGGATCTTGAGGGGTGTCTAACACCTTTCCCTCGGGATAATTTCAAGCCCTTACCCAATCTCTAGTTTTCTAAATCAAAGTTCTTCTTAGTGTACTAATGCACTTAATCATTTGGTGGAGACTCTTTAAACCCAATTCCCAAAAGGAAACGAGTTGTCCTCCCAAATGTCATAAACCCGATTTCACGAGAGAAAGGGGGCATCAACAAATAGGATATGCTATATGTCGGTCAAGAAGCTTATTCAAGTGGAGCCTACAAGCTGGTTGATGCAGATGGCATGAGAATCGGCCCTATCAATGGAAATTTTTTGAAGAAGTATTATCCTTGAAGTTGCAACGCTCCTTGACGTACGAACCTAAACTGCATAATCCTACACTCCTGGCCCGCATAAGTCTAAGCTGTATTCGCCCACCAAAAAAGGGGCGCTAGTTTCAAAACCTCGAAAGAGGCGGTCAAGGAAAAAGTTAGGACATAAATAAAAAATAATAACTCACCCATTTTGAACTACGGTATGACTTGATCCACTTCACCGAGGTACGTAGGCAGCTTAGAGTTTCATTCTAACTTCAGTCGCATGAGTTCAAAAGATACATAGTGCCCTAATCATTGTTCGAATCAAGTATGATGGAATGTAATCCATTCAATCAGCACTTAAAAATCGGGTTGAGATACCATTCTTCTATTGAACTTTGGATCCCATTTGATTTAAAAGGGGCAAGTTTTTATGGTAAATTAGTATCTTCAATGGAATGATTTTAGTCTTTTATAGGAGGCTACTAAGTATTTGCATTAAAGTATGGAGATTCACTATGTGTGATGACCCAAAAGGTCATCATTTATTTTAAAAATAAATTTTGTATTTCAAGGCCTTAAAAACTCCTTTTTGTCTCACCTCAATTTGCGTGCACAGTCCGGGCATGTATCCGAAAAGTCATTATGTGAAAATCTTTGAAAATGATGAATTTTGCTTTTTAAAATAAATTTAGGTTGACTTCGGTCAATATTTTGGGTAAACGGACCTGGACACGTAGTTTGATGGTCCCGGAGGGTCCGTAGGAAAATATGGAACTTGGCGTATGCCCGAAATCAAATTCCGAGGTCCCAAGCCCGAGAAATAAACTTTTAAAAAAAAATTATTCAACTGAGATTTTGAATCGGACCTTCGTTTGTTAAAATTTGAACTTAAGAGTTCATGAGATTCTGATGATTTGATCGCATGAGCAAGTCCGTATGATGTTTTTGGACTTGCTTGCATATTTGATTTGGAGCCCCGAGGGCTCGGGTGAGTTTTGGATAGGCCGCAGAGTGAAATTTGGACTTAGAATATTGAAAGTACGTTGCAGGCCTGCAGGCTTTGCAATTGCGAAGTCTAGCTCGCAAATGCGAGCCCGCAAATGCGAAAATGGCTTGGGCTACCTTGGTCGCAAATGCGACGTGTTTATCGCAAATGTGATATCACAAATGCGAAGGTCTTTCGCAAATGCAAGGATCATATTTCTTCAATGTCACAAATGCGACAAGATCTTCGCATTTGCAAAGTTAACAGGTTCTGAAGGGTACGTAATTGTGAACCCTGGTCGGAATTGCGACATCTGCAACCTGCAAAATCATAACTTAGCCGAAAATCTCTCATTTTTCAAACTCTTTCAAACCTAAAACATTCTTGGGCGATTTTTCAAAGACAATTATTCTTCCAAATCGATTGTAAGTCATTTCTAACTCGTTTTCATTAATCTTTAACATATTTTTACATGATTTCAACTCAAAATCAAGGGTTTTCATAGGGTAAATTGGGTTTTTGGGTAGAACTTAAGATTTTCAAATTTTGGAGATTTGGACCTCGATTTGAGGTCCGATTTCAAAATAAATTATATATTTCAGTCCGTGGGTGAATGAGTAATCGAGTTTTGGTTCGAACCTCGGATTTTAACCATGTGGGCCCGGTGTCGATTTTTGACTTTTCGGGAAAAACTTTAGAAAACCCATTTTCATGCATTAGAATTAATTCATTTGACATTTATTGATATAGTTAAGTAACTTGTGGCTAGATACAAGCGAATTGGTGGTGGAAACAAGAGGTAAAGCGGTAGTTGAGGCTTGAATTATGTTCGTGGCATCGAGGTAAGTATTTGGTCTAACCTTAGCTTATGGGATTAGGAGTCGTGTCTTAATTGCTATATGATAATTGTTGATACGACGTATAGGCATGGTGACAGTATCTATATGTTAGTATCAAGCATGCCCGTGAGTTTTATACTATGATTATTGTGACTCCGTTTTATATTGTTTATACCGTATGTGATGATTCTATTGTTGAACAAAACTTGTGGAAGTAATATTTTGTAATTGAACATTGAAGAGCGTTGACTCAAGTTGTAAAATGATTTGTGGAAGTGTTATTGGAAATTGAACATTATAGAGCATTGGCTCAAGTTGTGAATTCAGTTGTGAAGTAAATGTGAAAAAGAGAAGAGGATTATGATATTGTCTCCCTTGACGGGACGTTGTTGATTTTAATGTTATCTCTCTTGCCGGGATATTATTGCTTTTGATATTGTTTCCCTTGCCGAGATATGATTGTTGTACTTTTATTCCCTTGCCGGTTTTTTTTTTAATTTTATTGATCCCCTTGCCCTTATTTCTTTGTGATTGTTGTTTGGGTAAGGAAAAGTGTTAAAGCACGAAGGGTAATGTCATGCATGATATTTGTGAGAGATTGTTAATGCACGAAGGGTGATGTCGTGCCGCACGATGTACCATTCCGTGCCTTTATGTGAGTGATAATGCACGAAGGGTCATTTTGTGCCATAATTATGTGAGGTAAAAGCACGAAGACTGATGCCGTGCTGATTATATTGATTCTTATGGTGAGGACGAGAGTAAAAGCACGAAGGGTGATGCCGTGCACTTGTCATTAGTTTTCCTGATTCTTGCTGATAATTGAGTTATGGTGTTTTTTACGTTTATTTACCGATTTTCTGTTGTTACTTGATTTCATTGTTATGTTATTGATTCCCTTGCCCCAAATTGCTTTGTGATTGTTGTTTGGGTGAGCAAGAGTGTAAAACACGAAGGGTTATGCCGTGCATGATATTTGTGAAAGAGTGTTAAAGCACAGAGGGTGATGTCGTGCATGTTATTTGTGAGAGAGTGTTAAAGCACGAAGGGTGATGTCATGCACTTGTCTTTGATTTCCTGATTTTTATTGATAGTTGAGTTATGATTTCTCTAAATTTACTGTTAGTTTTCTATTGATATTTGTTGTTCCCCGTAACATGATCCCCCCTTCCTATATTTAATTGTGAAGTTCTGCCTTTATTTTTTCGTTGTATATGATTTAACTACACAAGTTTATTTGGTATTCTGGTCTAGCCTCGTCACTACTTCGCCGAGGTAAGGCTAGTCACTTACCAGCATATGGGGGCGGTTGTATTGATACTACACTCTGCACTCTGTGCAGATCTTGATGTTGCAGCTTTTAAACCGTTATGAGGTTGCTGCCTTTAGTCCAACCGTAGGCATTGGCGTCTCCTTCTATCTTTTTATTCTATTTGTTTCATGTATTCTAGAGACAACATTGTATACATATTTCGGACCTTTATTTGTAGTATTTCTAGACAGTTTATGAAATAGTGACACCAGTTCTGGGTAGATTATGTTGTGGATTGGTATTGGTATCATTATTAAAGTATTACATTTCAGTCTTCCGCTTATTAAATTCCACTACTTGTATGATGTTGGTTCTTAATTATTAAAGGATTAAAATGATGAAAAGGTAAATAATACAAATGGTTGGCTTGCCTAGCTTTCACTAGTAAGCGCCATCACGACTCCCGAGGGTGAAAAATTCGGATCCTGACAAGTTGGTATCAGAGCTCTAGGTTACTTAGGTCTCATAATTCACAGAAAAGCTTAGGAGAGTCTGAGGGATCGGTATGGAGACGTCTGTATTTATCTCTAGAGGCTATAGAGTTAGGAAAAACTTCACATCTAATCTTCCCTGTTATGCGATCTGATTTCTCGATGCTAATTGAATTTCTACTCCGTTCTTTCGCAGATAGCGAGAACATGCGCTTCCTCATCCACTGATCAGCAGGACGAGCTCCTAGTAGCAGCTCCCACAAGGGACAGAGGGTGAGACCGAGGCCGTGCTAGAGGCCGAGGTATGGGCAGAGCTCAGCCCAGAAAAGTTGCACCAATGGTGAAGCCTTAGATTAAGTTTGATGATGAGGTTCCGGCTCATATATTTTTGGTGGGCCCAGCATCGAGCAACTCTTAATAACAGGGTTCCCGTGCCATAGTTCAGGCACCGAGTGTTCCACAGCGCGCTTAGCCAGCTAGAGGTGGAGGTAGAGGTGCTAGAGGTGGAGGTAGAGGTATTAGAGGTAGAGGTCAGGCCGCTAGAGATTGAGGCCGGCCAGTTGCAGGCCGGCCCAGAGATGTAGTTCGGGGTGGTGGGGTTCAGCCCTGATGTTATGCTCTTCCCGCCAGGCCTGAGGCTGAGTCTTCCGATGCAGTTATCACAGGTATTATTCTGGTTTGTAGTAGAGATGCTTCAGTTCTATTTGATCCAGGATCTATGTACTCCTATGTGTTATCTTATTTTTGCACCGTATCTGGTCATGCCTAGTGATTGAGTGTTATATGTGTCTACATCAGTGGGTGATTCTATTATGGTAGATCATGTCCATTGTTCATGTATAGTTATGATTGGGCGTCTTAAGACTCGTGTAGATTTGTTACTTTTGGATATGGTTGATTTTCATGTCATATTGGGGATGGACTGGTTATCACCTTACCACGCTATCTTGGATTGGTATGCCAAGACTGTGACCTTAACCTTACCAAGGTTGCCTCGTTTAGAGTGGAGAGGGACTCCTGGTCATTTTACCCATAGTGTTATCTTATATATGAAGGCTTGGTGTATGGTCGAGAAAGGGTGTTTGGCCTATTTGGCATATGTTCGTGATTCTAGTACTGAGGTTATTTCTATGGATTATGTGCCTGTTGTTCGTGAGTTTTTTGAGGTTTTTCCTTCAGACCTGTCTGGTATGCCACCCGATAGGGATATTGACATATGCATTGATTTGGCTCCGGGCACTCAGCCATTTCTATTCCGCCGTATCGTATGGCCCCGCTTGAGTTGAAAGAATTAAAGGAACAGTTGCAAGACTTTCTTGATAAGGGCTTTATTAGACCTAGTGTCTTATCTTAGGGTGCGCCAGTGTTGTTTGTTAAGAAGAAGGACGGATCTATGAGAATGTGTATAGATTACCGGCATTTGAACAAGGTTACAATCAAGAATAAGTATCCATTGCCGAGGATTGATGATTTGTTTGATCAACTTCAGGGTGCTAAGGTATTTTCGAAGATTGACTTTAGATCTAGCTACCATCACTTGAGGATTAAGGCATATGATGTCCCTAAGACGGCTTTTCGCACTCGGTACGGGCATTATGAGTTCTTGGTGATGTCATTCGGGTTGACAAATGCCCCGGCAACTTTTATGGATTTGATGAACTGAGTGATCAGGCCTTACTTGGATTCGTTCGTGATCGTCTTCATTGATGATATTTTGATCTATTCCCGCAGCCGGGAGGAGCATGAGCAGCATCTGAGAGTGATTCTTCAGATTTTGAGAGATAGTCAGTTGTATGCTAAGTTTTCAAAGTGCGAGTTTTGGTTAGGGTTTGTTGCTTTCTTGGCTCATGTTGTTTTAGCAGAGGGTATTCAGGTAGATCCAAAAAAGATATAGACAGTCAAGGACTGGCCTAGACCCGCATCAGCTACAGAGATCCGGAGTTTTTTGGGTTTGGCAAGCTATTATCGTCGGTTTGTGGATTTCATCTATTGCAGCCCCGATGACCAGATTGACCTAGAAGGGTGCCCAGTTCAGGTGGTCGGACGAGTGCGAGGCGAGCTTTCAGAAGCTCAAGACAGCTTTGACTACGGCGCCGGTGTTGGTTTTGTCCATAGGTTCAGGGCCATATACAGTTTATTATGATGTATCTCGTATTGGACTTGGTGCGGTGTTGTTGCAGGATGGCAAGGTCATTGCTTATGCTTCGCGGCAGTTCAAGATTCATCAGAAGAATTATTCAGTTCATGATTTGGAGTTAGCAGCCATTGTCACACCTCCTTTTTCCCACCCGAAAGGGTATATAACGGAGTTTTTCAATTTAAGTGACAATTGAAACGGAATTATTTTATTTAAAAATCAGAGTCGCCACTTGGGATAATTTATGGTTTCCCAAGTCACCTGTTCAAATTCCGAATCAAGGAAAGATTGACTCTGTTTTGCAGTCCGCGAACACAGAAATCAAGGTAAGGAATTCTGTTAACCCGAGAGAAGATGTTAGGCATTCCCGGGTTCCATGGTTTTAGCACAGTAGCTCAACTATTATTATTGGCCTATTTATATGATTTTAAAATATCTTTTAAAACCTATGTGCATCTTATCCCTTTAAACCCGCTTTTAATAATCTAATCATCATACATCTAATTATTTGATTACACGTTGTGAATCATGTCAAGGGAGCCGTACCCACTATTCACAACATGTTTATTTTATTTAGAAGATTAAATTGTGGCCGGATCATATAAATATACCCCCGAAGTTTAGAATTTAAGTTCCACAACCACGCCACAGGAACAGTACTCGTAGCTATGACAATTTATTGAATAATCGCACCTAAAATAAGCTACGAGGTTTATGAATTATTTTACTAAACTATTTTGAGATTATGCGTGAAAGGCCTGTGATTATGGAGCACTTTCGCTAAAAGAAATTTCATGCTCGTATCCTTTTAACTTTTCATTTCCATATATCTATCTATATATATATATATATATATAAACCGATCCAATCCTGAAGCATGTAGTTTAATATAATACTAGTGAGTTCGATCTTTCCAATTTCTTACGGACCAATGCAAGCAAATTGTATCAGACTACTATAAGATCCGTCAATATCCCTTATATTTCTGCCTCAAACTTAAAACATATAGCAAAAATGAAAATTCACAGTGCAACTTCCATGCGAAAGAGAACCAACTTAAATGAAACTATTTCTAAACTAATAAAGAAAAAACTGTCCCCAATTAAGATTTTTTTAAAAAAAGAAGCCATTTTCCAAACTTATCATTTCTGCACATTGCACATTAGCTCATATGACCCAAATATATCTAGCCTCATGGTTATACACAGTAGAACCCCAACCCCTAATTCCTGTGCATATCACATGTTACTGTACCAAAACAAAGGCATGTCAACATATAGTCAACTTATAGTCAATTATCAAAGCAAGAATCTGACTCATGGAAAACACAGTGAAAGAGCAAATTGTTGAATGAAATCTGCACGCTTGATATAAAACAACCTCGTATCACGATGTGAAAAACTAACATCAAACGATTTATATTCAACCCATTTTAATACTTTAATTGATTATTGCTCTTACCATACTTTAATACCATCAATAAAACAAGAGAAAGAGTTGGACGTGAACCTAAAATTATAGCTTTTGATTAACTTTGGAAGCGAGTACAATAAAAGGCTACAGAATTTCGCTGAACAGGAACCGCGAACCAGTAGGAAACACGAACGGCGCCGGGACAACTCAACTGCGTGTGTGTGTGTGGAGTTGCCGGTTCTACTATTGGCGGCATCGCCACTATAGTTGAAGGAAGTGTCGATGTATGTGAAGGGAGCTCGTGGGGGTGTAAATGGAGGTGGATCTGTTTTTTACTTTTTGGGATTACGTCTTTTTTTTTTTTTAATTGTTGTTCCTATTGTTTTATATTATAAAGAAAGGATGAGGGAGATGAGAGGGGAACAGTGGAGTAATGAAGGGAGGTTTGGTTCGTTGGGTGAGGGAGTGAGGTCTGCCGATGAGGGTTTTGACCTCTGGAGAAGATGAAATTCGTGGGGGGAGGGTCTCCAGTCAAACAGCGCTGCTCCTTTTGTGTAGGGATTTCTAGGTATGTCCAGCTTCTCCTGCCTTTCAGACTTAGTCGTTATCTTTTCTTTTTGTAGGTCCTTTAGGTTGTGTCTCAAATGTGTATTATAGGTGAATAAGTAAGGTTTTTTAGGGTATTGAGTTTAACAGGTATTGGGCCTGTCTTGTTTGGGCCAAGTACGAATTGGGTCCTAAGAGTCCAAAATTATTGTTCAAAACTATAGCTAAATTCCTTTAATATAAGATAACTATACTATATAATGCAAAACTAATTCCAATTAATTAAATTAAATTATATTAAAATATGAAACCGTTATATTTATTTTTTTGTATTTTCAAGATTATATAAAGATAAAAATAAAGTACTATTTTGTATTTTTTTTAATTTTATGAAAGGTACATAAAATAAAAATTATTTTTTTTTGTAATTTTTATTTTGTGATGAAATATAGCAAAAGAGTCAAAATTAGTTGAAATAACTATATTAGACCTAAACTAAGTATTAAAATGCTAAAATATCTAAACTCTTGGGGAGGGTCAAAAATCACACGTCTACATCCATTGGTCACGCGTTGAAGATTTGGAGGCATTATCTATATGGCGTGTCATGTGAGGTGTTCACGGATCACAAGTGTCTGCAGTATTTTTCAAGCAGAAGGAGCTAAATTTGCGGCAGAGAAGGTGGTTGGATCTATTAAAGAACTATGATATCACCATTTTATATCATCCTGGGAAGGCCAATGTGGTGGCCGATGCTTTCAGTACGAAGTCAGCCAGTATGGGCAGTCTTGCGTATATTCCAGTTGGTGAGAGATTTGGATGTTCAGGATTTTGCCAATAAGTTCATGAGGTTGGATGTTTCTGAGTCCAGCCGTGTGTATCTTGTACAGTCGCTCGTTCTTCTTTATTGGAGCGTATCCGAGATCGAAAGTATGATGATCCTCATTTGTGTGTCCATAGGGATACGGTGCAACACGGTGGTGTCAAGCAGGTTACATTAGGAGATGATGGAGTTTTGAAGCTGCAGGGTCGAGTTTGTGTACCTAATGTGGATGGGCTTTGAGAGTTGATTTTAGAGGAGGCCCACAGTTCCCGGTACTCTATTCATCCAGGCGCCGCTAAGATGTATCAGGATTTGCGGAAATATTATTGGTGGAGGAGGATGAAGAAGGACATCGTTACGTATGTGGCTCGGTGTTTGAATTATCAGCAGGTAAAGTACGAGCATCAGAGACCTGGTGGTTTGTTCTAGAGGATTGAGCTTCCTGAGTAGAAATGGGAGCGTATCACTATGGATTTCGTTGTTGGACTCCCACGGACTCAGAGGAAGTTCGATGCAATGTGGGTTATTGTTGATAGGCTGACCAAGTCAACATTTCATTCCTGTGGCACTCCTATTCTTCCAAGAGGTTAGCTGAGATCTATATCCGGGAGATTGTTCGTCTTCATGGTGTGCCCGTATCTACCATTTCAGATTGAGGTATGCAGTTTACCTTACATTTCTAGAGAGCAGTTCAGTATGAGTTGGGCACACAGGTCGAGTTGAGCATATCATTTCATCCTTAGATGGAAGGTCAGTCCGAGCATACTATTCAAATTTTGGAGGATATGCTCCGAGCTTGTGTTATTAACTTTGGAAGTTCGTGGGATCAGTTTTTTCCTTTAGCGAAGTTTGCCTACAACAACAGTTATCAGGCGAGCATCCAGATGGCTCTTTATGAGGCTTCATATGGTAGGCGGTATCGGTCGCTGGTTAGATAGTTTGAGCCGAGAGAGGCTCGATTGTTGGGTACGGATCTAGTACATGATGCCATGGAAAAGGTCAAGATCATTCAGGATAGACTTCATATAGCTCAATCCAGGCAAAAGAGTTATGCCGACCGTAAGGTTCGTGATGTGTCATTCATGGTTAGGGAGCGGGTGTTGCTTCGGGTGTCTCCTATGAAGGGCGTAATGAGATATGGAAAGAAGGGCAAGATTAGCCCTAGGTTCATTGGCCCATTTGAGATTCTTGATCGAGTGGGAGAGATGGCCTACAAACTTGCATTGCCGCCTAGTTTATCAGTCGTACATCCAGTGTTTCATGTGTCTATGCTTCGATGTATCACGGCGATCTATCCCACATGTTAGACTTCAGCAATGTCCAGTTGGACAAGGACTTGCCTTATGAGGAAGAGCCAATAGTTATTCTAGACCAGTAGGTTCGTCAGTTGAGATCGAAGAGTTTCCCTTCTATTTGTGTTCAGTGGAGAGTTCTGCCTGTTGAGGCATCGACCTGGAAGTTCAAGTCCTATATGCGGAGCCGTTATCCCCATCTTTTCTCCGACTCATGTACTTCCTTCTTATGTCAGTTCGAGGACGAACGGTTATTTTTAGAGGTGGAGAATGTGATGACCTTTTCACTTGTTTTGGAAATAAATTATGTGTTCCGAGGCCTTAAAACCTCCTTTTTACCTTACCTCGATTTACGTGCACATTCCGGGCGTGTATCTAAAAAGCCACTATGTGAAAATCTGTGAAAAATATGAATTTTACTTTTAAAATAAATTTAGGTTGACTTGGTCAATATTTTGGGTATACGGACCTGGGCCCGTAATTTGACAGTCCCAGAGGGTCCGTAGGAAAATATGGGACGTAGGTGTATGTCCGGAATCGAATTCCGGGGTCCCAAGCCCGAAAAATAAATTTTTTAAGAAAAATTATTTACTGAAATTTTAGAGTTTTTGAAAAATTTGAATGTAATAGAATTTGAAGGTATCGGGGCCGTATTTTGGTTTTGGAGCCCGGAACACGTCTTATATGTGATTTAAGTCTGTAAAATTTGGTAGGAAACGAACTTGAAATGATGTGAATCAGACCTTCGGTTGTTGAAATTTGAACTTAAGAGTTTGTGAGATTTTTCTTTGATTTTGATGCTAAATTTATAGTTAATTATGTTATTTTAATGATTTGATCGCACGAGCAAGTCTGTATGATATTTTTGGACTTGCGTGCATGTTTGGTTTGGAGCCCCGAGTGCTCTGTTGAGTTTTGAATAGGCCGCAGAGTGAAATTTGGACTTAGGAAATTGCTGGTATGTTGCAGGTCCGAGGCTTCGCAATTGCGAGCCCACAAATGCAAATCTTTATCGCAAATGTGAATATGGCCTGGGCTACCTTGGTCGCAAATGTGACATGTTTATCGCAAATGCGAAGGTCCCTCGCAAATGCGAAGAGAACCGGATTTCTTCAGTGTCGCAAATGCAAAAAAATCTTTGCCTTTGCGAAATTAACAGGTTCTGGTCGCAATTACGACATTTGCAACCTGGAAAATCATAACTTAGCCGAAAATCTCTCATTTTTCAAACTCTTTCAAACCTAAAACATCCTTGGGCGATTTTTCAAAGACAAATATTCTTCCAAATTGATTATAAGTCATTTCTAACTCGTTTTTATTAATCTTTAACATCTTTTCACATGATTTCAACTCAAAATCAATGGTTTTCATGGGAAAAATTGGGTGTTTTGGGTAGAACTTAGAATTTTCAAAATTTGGGGATTTGGACCTCGATTTGAGGTCTGATTTAAAAAAAAATTATATATTTGAGTTCGTGGGTGAATGAGTAATCGGATTTTGGTTCGAACCTCTGGTTTTTACCATGTGGGTCTGGGGGTCGATTTTTGACTTTTTGGAAAAAATTTTAGAAAACCTATCTTCATGCATTAGAATTGATTCAGTTAACATTTATTGATATAGTTAAGTAACTTATGACTAGATACAAGAGAATTGGTGGTGGAAACAAGAGGTAAAATGGTAGTTGAGGCTTGAATTATGTTCGTGACATCGAGGTAAGTATTTGGCTTAACCTTAGCTTGAGGGATTAGGAGTCGTATCTTAATTTGTATGTGATAATTGTTGAGTACGATGTATAGGCATGGTGACGAGTATCGATACGTTGGTGTGAAGCATGCGCGTGAGTCTTATACTATGATTATTGTGGCTCCGTTTTGTATTATTCATACCTTATGTGATGATTCTATTATTGAACAAGGCTGGTGAAAGTAATAATGGTAATTGAACATTGAAGGGCATTGACTCAAGTTGTAAAATGATTTGTGGAAGTGTTATTAGCAATTGAACATTATAGAGCATTGGCTCAAGTTGTGAATTGAGTTGTGAAATAAATGTGAAAAAGAGAAAAGGATTATGATATTGTCTCTCTTGGGGGGAAGTTGTTGCTTTTAATGTTATCTCCCTTGCCGGGATGTTATTGCTTTTGATATTGTTTCCCTTGCCGAGATATAATTGTTGTACTATTGTTTCCTTGCCGATTTTTTTTTTTTGTGATTTTATTGATTCCTTTGCCCTTATTATTTTGTGATTGTTGTTTGGGTAAGAAAGAGTGTTAAAGTACGAAGGGTGATGCCATGCATGATATTTGTGTGAGAGTGTTAATGCACGAAGGGTGATGTCGTGCCACACGATGTACCATTCTGTGCCTTTATATTAGTGATAATGCACGAATGATCATTTCGTGCCATGATTATGTGAGGTAAAAGCCCGAAGGGTAATGCCGTGCCGATTATATTGATTCTTATGGTGAGGACGAGAGTAAAAGCACGAATGGTGATGTCGTTCACTTGTCCTTGATTTTTCTGATTCTTGCTAATAATTGAGTTATGGTGTTCTTTACGTTTATTTACCGATTTTCTGTTGTTACTTGATTTCATTGTGATGCTATCGATTCCCTTGCCCCAAATTGCTTTGTTATTGTTGCTTGGGTGAGGAAGAGTGTAAAGCATGAAGGGTGATGTCGTGTATGATATTTGTGAGAGAGTGTTAAAGCACGAAGGGCGATGACGTGCATATTATTTGTGAGAGAGTGTTAAAGCACGAAGGGTGATGTCGTGCACTTGTCTTTTATTTCCTGATTTTTATTGATAGCTGAGTTATGGTTTCTCTACATTTAACTGGTCATTTTCTGTTGATACTTGTTGTTCCCTGCAGCATGATCCTTTCCCCTTCCTCTCTTTAATTGTGAAGTTCTGTCTTTATTTTTCCTATGTATATGATTTAACTGCACAAGTTTATTTGGTAGTCTGGTCCTAGCCTCGTCACTATTTCGCCGAGGTTAGGCTAGGCACTTACCAGCATATGGGGTCGGTTGTGCACATACTACACTCTGCACTATGTGTAGATCCGAGTGCTGTTTGGACCGTTGTGAGGCTGCTGCCTTCAGTCCATAGGCGACCCGAGGTAGTCCTGCAGGCGTCCGCAGGCCTTGGCGTCTCCTTCAATATTTTCATTCTGTTTCTTTCATGTATTCCAGAGACACCGTTGTATATATCTTTCTGACCTTATTTGTAGTATTCCTAGACAATCTGTGAAATTGTGACACCAGTTCTGGGTAGATTATGTTGTGGATTGGTATTGGTATCATTATTAAAATATTACATTTCAGTCTTCCGCTTATTAAATTTCGATGTTTATATGATGTTAGTTCTTAATTATTAAAGGATTAAAATGGGAAACGGTAAATAATACAAATGGTTGGCTTGCCTAGATTTCATTAGTAGTCGCCATCACGACTCCCGAGGGTGAAAAATCTGGGTGGTGCCACTATGTCTTCACATTCACCAAATCTTTAAGTCCTCCGGTCTTCAAGTTCATCGCTCTTCAAGTTGAAATATTTAAGCCCTCCAAGTCTCCAAATTGAAGTCTTCAAGTTCGTCGATCTTCAATTTGAAGTCTTCAAGCTCGCCGCTCTTTATGTTCGCCACGCTTCAAGTTAAAATATTTAAACTCTCCAAGTCTTCAAGTTCGTCAGTTTTCAAGTTGAAGTCTTCAAATTCGCCGGTCTTCAAGTTTAATTATATAAGCCCTCTAAATCTTCAAGTTGAAGTCTTCAAGTCCGCTAATTTCTTAAGTTGAATTTTAAAAGTCCACCACTCTTCAAGTTGAAGTCTGAAAGTCTGTCAAATCTTCAAAGTTTTTCAAGTGTTCAAGTGAAATGTTGGAGAGTCATTTCTCCAATATTCGCACCACATATTGAGAGTAATCTCTCCGATATTCAGGTCGTTATGAGTATCCATCTCTTAGCATCCTGAGAATATCCACCTAGAGAGTAATCTCTTCGATATTCGGGCGGAGATGAGTACCCATTACTTCGATATTCGGGCGGAGATGAGTACCCAACCCTTCACGCCCTAAGAATATCTTCTTTATGCATGGATCATTTCGTGAAATCAGAACATGTCCTTTTTGCTTGACCTAAAAAAAACTGCAAAGGAAAACCTAGAAAGAAAGGGCTTACCTTCACTGTGCTCTTGCCTTATAACCGTCAAAAGGCCCAGCATTAATGTCTACAAGATGAAGAACATGTATCTATTTATAGATACCCCAAATAGATTGCTGAGAAGATATCTTTCGATGCGGGATCAATTGAAAAGGCGGGTAGCACAATTAGTTTCCATCAAGAATGCAAGTTGTGCATAATGATCCTGCATTTTTAAAATTCTAGTCAAAGAATGAAAAACACTTACATCTACGGCAATGCTATATAGATTAAGTCTTCTGATCATGGATTAAGTTCTTAGTGGTGCAAATTGCTAAATCAATTAAAATGAAAACTTTTCTTCAATGCAAAGAATGAAAATAAGGTTTTCATAAGTTTTATTACGTGATGACTAATGTTTGGTCATTATGTATCTTTACACATGCCATTATAATATGGAAATTATTTCAAGGAAAGAGAAAGTTTAATTCCCGATAAATTTTAAGAGAACAAATATGCCTTTTACATGTACTTCAATCCCAATCTTTGAGTTTCAATTAATCTACACTTCGATAAATCTTGAAGGGGGTATTTGTAGGCAATTAAAATTTTATTTAAATTCATAAGAAATTTGAATTTAACATTAAATGAAATGTATTTTGGTCCAAATAACTATTATGGGCCAATATAATTAGATTCATTATATTATTCCAATATATGGGTTAAATAAATAAATTCAAATTCATTGAGATAGCCCATTTAGTTAGGCTACAAGTGATGAGCACACTTCATTAAGTCCAATATGTCATCTTCCTAGAGGTCCAGTTTGGTGCCACGTATCAAATGACGTGGTATGCCAAGTCAAACGGAAGAGGCAATAGGATCATGCCAGTCAAAATGATAAGGCATGTCAAGGCAAATTAAAAGGCCAATGAAATCGTGCCACATGTGCAAGTGACATTTTGTGGCCAATCAAATGCGGTTTTGTCACTCTTCAATCTGATTCGTTGGAAAGAGTTTGTTCTCATCAAAATTCTTCCCTCCGACAACTATGCAAAGGAGTCTTCATAACTCAGAAAGAGACCAGAAGTTATAACAAGAAGCAAGAAAGCGCTCGTGGGTCAAACGCTGTAAATTCTTCCACAAGTTTCAAGCTTCAAGCAATCAAGTTCAAGTTCAAGCTCAAGAACGAAGAACGAATCAAGGTTCAAGAAATACGAGTTCAAATCAAAGTTCGTGCTAGTTGAATTCAAGATCATCATTTATGGAAACAACTACATATTCAAGATCAAGCTCGAAGGCCCTTGACTTTATTCACTATTGAAAAGAAGAATCAGAGCATTTATAGAGAATGTACAATTGTTGCAATATTTTTCGATTTCAATTATTTTCTCGACGTAATTTATTGTTTATAATGTCAAAAGAAACAATATTGTTATATTTTGGAGTGAGAGATGAGACTGTTGCAATTGTTTATTTATAAGTAAAATTACAAGAGATAATGGAAAAGAGATTTAGAAAGATAAAATAGCACCTCACATCAAAGAATTATTAATGTGAATTAAAAAGTTGGTACAATGCTAACCTATTACTTTTATATATTTTAGGGACACTTGATGCCTTTTCACCACCTTTTTCCGATTAGATATCTCAAAGGAAGTTCTGGTACCCAACTTAAACGAAAAAGTTGACAAAATTAAGAGACTGACAATGTATTTTGTGTTATAAAACAATAAAAGAAGAAAAGAGAATTGCTGAGAAAAGTAGGGGGTGAGAGAATTCTTATTAATTTGGGATGAATTACATTAAAATAGAATTCCTCTATTTATAGGAAAAAAGTGGGTTAGTCACCAAGTAGCAAATCCTAAGATCTCTCTAAAATATAGACATTCACATTATATATAATTCTATTTATAACACTTCCTCTTGAATATCTATTTAATAGATAATGTGTCTTGATAAAACCTTAACTAAAATAAAATTTAGTAAAAAAATTCTACTGAAGAAAAAGAGTACACATATCTAATAATACGCCTTTTAGTTGCTTTGCTAAAAACCTTGCAAGAAAACTCAGTGGGACAAAACCTTGTAAGGAAAAAAGAGTACAACGCGTATTAACTCTCCCTGATGAGAGCATCAATTCATATCCTTGAGAATTCGCATCTCAATCTTATACACTAGTTTCTTGAAGTTGATGTCGGTAGAGATTTTGTGAACAAATCAGCCATATTATCACTTGAACGAATCTATTGCACATTGATATTACCATATTTTTTTAAGATCATGTGTGAAAAATAACTTTGTGAAATGTGCTTTGTCATATCTTCTTTTATGAATCATCCCTCCAATTGGGCTATGCATGCTGCTACATATAAAATTGTGGGCAGTTTGTCACATTTCAAACTACATTTATCTCGAATAAGATGTATTATAGACCTCAACCGCACATATTCTCGTCTTGCTTCATGAATAGCAATTGCCTCAGCATGATTAGATGAAGTAGCCACGATTGATTGCTTAGTCAAGCTCCAATATATGACAGTACCTCCACATATAAACACATAGCCTGTTTGAGATCGATCCTTGTGTGAGTCAGATAAATACTCATCATTGGCATAACCAACAAGATCAAGACCGCAACCGTTGCCATAAAATAAACTCATATCAATAGTCCCTTTTAGATACTACAATATATGTTTGATTCCATTCCAATGTCTCCTTGTAAGAGTAGAGTTATCTCTTGTTAAGACATTAACTGAAAATGTTATGCCAGGCCTTGTAGTATTAGCAAGATACATTAGTGCACCAATTGCATTAAGTATGGTCCTTCAGGACCAAGTAGCTCGTCATTCTTTACTTGAGGGCGGGACGGATCCTTATTCACATCAAGTGATCGAACAACCGACGGAGTACTTAATGGATGTGCTCTATCCATGTAAAATCGCTTCAATATCTTTTCTATATAGGCAGATTGATGAACAAATCCCATTTTCCAAATGTTTAATTTGCAAACCGAGACATAATTTTGTCTTCCCCAAATATTTTATCTTGAATTTCTTCTTTAAATAATCAATTACCTTTTGGCCGTAGGAGTTCCAATAAGTTTATTCCATTGATATATACGGAAAGTACAACAAATTTTGATGTTGTTTTTCTTATAAAAACACATGAGCAAATGACATCATTTATATGACCTTTCTTTAATAAATACTCACTAAGACGATTATACCATATTCGTACTGATTGCTTTAAACCATATAAAGATCTTTCCAATTTGATTGAAAACATTTTCCGGGACTTAGAATTATATGCGTAAATCCCTCGAGAATTTTCATATATATCTCATTATCATGTGAGACATAAAGGTAGGCTGTAATCACATCCATTAAATTTATGTCAAGCTTTTCATGGACAGTAAAACTAATGAGATAACAAAATGTTATGGCATCCATAATAGGTGAATATGTCTCTTCATAATCGGCACCAGGACTTCGTGAAAATACTTGTGCAACAAGGCGTGCCTTATATCTTTGTACCTTATTTTTCTCATTCCTTTTACATACAAAGACCCATTTATATCCAACAACTCTAACACCATTAGGCGTTTGGACTCCAAGGTCAAAATTTTCATTTTTCGCAAGTGAATCCAACTCTGATCGTATTGCTTCTTTCCATTTTGGATAATCATGTATTTGTCGACATTCTCCAATAGATTGAGCTTCAAGATACACAATATCTTGCATAGTGTTAGATGCAACATTATATGCAAAGACATAATCCACCATTATATCCAATCGATTCAAATTTATCTCAATATTGATTTGATTTATTGATAGCTCCTTGAGTCCCAGGCTCAATGATTTCCTCATGAATCACTGGATTGGTTAAATTATGTATTTTTTATGAGACTATTTTGTAGCATCATCTTGATCATTTATTTTTTTTCCTAGGATTTTGATCCATAGAACCCAATGGTCTGTCATGCTTTAGGTGTGCTTTTGACTCATTAGCTATGACACTAGAAGATTGTCCAACAGGGACATCAATACGAATTGGAATATTCTCTGCAGGAATATTTGATTTTGTTATCCTTTTCAGATCCATAAATACGTCTCGCATTTAATTTTTTTTTCTTTGCAAATGGATAATCTTATGTACCTCTTTTTCACAAATAGAGACACGTAGATCAAGATGAGATAAGGATGGATTTTTCCACAAAATTTCTCATTTGGTTTCACTTTTCTCCCCTTAATTTTGGGGGAAATGCCTCATTGAATTTGTCATGACCCAAAATCCACTAAGGGTCGTGGTGGTGCCGGACACCGCTGTCATGCCGGCCAATTAGATTACCGATTTAAAAATTTTTTTTAAAATACCTCAAATTCTAGAATTTTCTTTTCATTTTCACAAATAAAAGAGGTTTTGCTTCAATTCAAATTAACAATAATAATTAAATCAAACTTTTTGAAAACCATCCCAGAACCCGGTGTCACAAGTGAATGAGCGGCTACTGATAATGAAATAAAATACAACCTCTGTCCGGAATATAATGGATAGGAAATAAATAATCAAAGTACAGAAAGGAACTACACTAGCTGCAGGGCGCCTCGCAATTTGCAACTCACCTAGTCCCTGAATCATCCGTGCTGCTGCGCCCAGTAGGCCGCTAAAATGAAGTATACCTGTGCACAAAAATGCACAGAAGTGTAGTATGAGTACGTAATCAACGTGTACTCAGTGAGTGTCCCGCCTAATCCC